>CAJPEV010001407.1:0-51795 GCA_905338385.1 Darwinula stevensoni
GGCAGAAGCCGCCTTATATACCCCGAGGGCAGAAGCTTCGAGAACATTCCAGCATATACAAATGCAAAGCCCCGCCCATCATTCCTTAGAAAATTTTCATAAATAGTTTTAGAAATTGTTGCAAGACTTTCTCTCCAACCCAATTTATGCTCGGATACCCGTTCTCAGTTGAGCGAAAGAATTGGGATTCCATCGCATTCCGAGATCTCTGCTTCCGTGAATTATACAGGTTATTAGCCAAGGTCGTTAAGTGTAAGGTTGTGGCGATGAACTATTGCGTTCCTTTTCTTCACACGAACAGACTGGAAGAACGTAGACGTGGTAATAGCGGGGCCGGATGCATGGGCGTGTCACTGCATGTGAAAATGCACCACGTTTTCATGCTCGGGTGGTTGGGTTCGGGTTTCCATTTTTAATGTGAGTATTATTATTTGAAGTCGTGTAAGAAATCCATTGCTATGTAAATATTCTATTTCCTTCTGTGTCTGGGGGGCGTAATCCAACATGATTTATCGCTTGGGGTCGTGTATAGGCGCGTGTTTATTCATGGTATGGGTCTCCGACGTCTATTAATAATGTCAGCCACACAAAGAGGAACAAGGCAAAAAAAAATTTTTCCGTACCATAGCGATACTCCACCAATGGGTTCAATCACAATAGGAAACGCAGACTTTGGTGCATATGCTCCTCACTCTCAAGACTCGATTTACTTAGAGGATTCTTGGGTTGAACTATAGGAATTAGGGCTGTCACGATAGATCGATGCATTTATACCACTATCGTTGCTTGGAGTTATCGATAGTTTTTCCGACCATCGCGATGTGTCGGAAAAAGATTCTAAAGGGAAAACGTACAATTGGAATGAGGCGAGTACTTTACAATACTGTCCTATGTGGGGCGGGCGAGCAATTTTTATCACGATCAATTTCTGGAAATGCTGGACTGATTATATGAGAAAGGGAAGGGAAAAAAAAACCTTTTTGGATCGGAGACAGGAAGTGAGAAAGGAGAGGGAAGGAAGACCGAAAATATGTTTTTCTCTTTGGCTAGATCTCATGAGGTGCATGATGCGAATCTGGACTGTTCTTATGCTTGATTTCGAAACGTACATTCATATGGTACTTTTCTCTCTCTACATGTTTCAGCAACCGCCGGTATGGCACCATCGGCAGGTTTGTTACTTGCCGGTGCCGATGTCCAAAGAAGACCGTGTTAGACGAAGAAAACGAGAAAAAAGTTACAAGAACGGGCTTGGCAACTGATTCTCAACGGCAATAATGAAGAATTAGGGCTGTCCTTGAGGCATCCATCGATGAATGGATATCATCTTCGATATTTCGAGGTATAGTAGGCATCATTACTTCTTGCGAAGCGTGAGATTATGGAAAACAGGTAAAGCTCCGCACTCCGATCGAGGCGAGAAAATATAGAATCCTCCCCCCCCCCCCCCCCCCCCCCCCCCTCCCAGGGGAAAAAAAAAAGAAACCCCCCCCCCCCCCCCCCCCCGGAGCATCGATGTACTATCGATAGTTTAGGTCCATGCATCCATAGTTTGAAAACTACTATCGTGACTGCCCTAGTAGAAATATCTCCGAGAGCAGCAAGAAGATATCGCATTCAGATCAGACTGACCCCCTCCATGCATGAAATCCTGTCAAGTTACTGACCTCCGGCCGTTTTCTCCTTAATGAGGGAGGGGGGGGGGGAAACAGTAGTTGGCGCATTCAGTTGTGACACGGGCTCACGCGCGAGTTATGGCACGAATCAATGAATGCATCGGGTGATGACGCAGGAACCTGACCCGAGTTACGTGCCATGACCCGATCTCTGAGATCGAGTCATTCCCGTCGTGTCATCACCTGAAACACGGTGTCATCCATGGAAGGCTTCCAGCTGCGAGTGTGCATCACTGAGCTAAGAAGAAGAACTGCCAATGACGCACCCATAGGAGTAGTATGGGGAAAACGGCTGCATTTTGAAGCCATATTGGTTGGAACTTGGCTAAAGCGGGCCTGCGGTACGCATTTGCGGAGTGATGGAGCAGGGACGACGGGAATATTGGTGCAGCCCTTCTGAATACTCCAGCATGCCCTGTCAATACCCGCCAACACCTCTACCATGCACCTCGTACTCGCCCACAATCTCCTTCAGCCAATGTTTACCTTTGACCGTTCACTCAAAGTTCGTTTGACTTTATGCCTTAGACTTACTGTAAAATATGTCGACTGATGCAAGGGCGGCACAACGTTATCGCCTTCGTAGGCCCAGTAATCTCAGCAAAGACAGGCCTGGAACTTAGAGGACCACTCGAAAAATTGTAGACTAGTCCGCATGAAAAAAGGAGTTCCGACATGACGTTATCAGCACTATGAAACTCCCCCAGGATTATTATGGCTCCAGTACCATGACTGTCTCCCATCATGTTCACGACAGCAAGAAAGCTGGCATGTGAAATTATGGAAATCCCATTTTAGTGAATGGAGAAGAAGGAAAGAAGAGCAAGTGCGCCACCTCCAGTTCTTTTCCTTAGCTCAGTGGTATACGCACTCACTTTCGAGGAAACATGCGAACGAAGTTGTGAATGACGCGCAATGATTTCAAGACAGCTGTTCCTTTCTTTGACCTAGCTCGTACGAAATGCGAGTAGTGCGAAAGGGTTGATCGACATCAGCATTGGAAGTGGTGCCTCAAGGTGCCTCAAGAGTCAGTGACGTACGAGAGTAGGGAAATTCCGCAGGGGAAACGACTCATGAAGACTGGGCAAGTCTTTCCATTTCTTTTCTTCTTCTTTTTCTCTCTCCAGATCATAAGCATGATAGATCCCTCTGCAGAGCATAATAAATCCTACTGTAGCCCCATTTTACCCATTTCCAAGAATTCTTTAAGGAGTGATGAGAAATTCGATATACTCGCAAGTAACGAGTTGAAGAAACCCTGTTGGTTTTCCAAGAATCTCTCCGTAGTCGATAGTCATCCACGAGTAATGGGTCCGTCCTCGGCGTCGGATGTGACACCCGTAGTAATGTGTTTAGTAAACAAAATATTTTTAACTACTGTATAGTACGGATGACGAATCAGAATATTAAGGCTATAAAAATTTATTTTGCTTTCGGTTTTGACTGAAAATTTCGAAATCCAGAGTCTTGCACTCTCCCTTTTGTTAGAGATGTACATTTGTGGAAAGAAAAAAAAGTGTCAAATGTTAAATTGCGTATGTAAAGTCACTTACACAAATGTTCACATATCTGTCATCTGTCACCTAATAATTTATTTTCACGTCCATTCTATAGATTGAGTGAAAACCTGGAATTATTCTACGTCACCCCAAGATGACAACACTTGAAACAGAAAGTAAGCCTGTTTTTTGACGGACGGTGTCAGACGTGAATGGAGAGTGTCGGATGTAACGTGTTCTGAAAAAATGTTTTGAAACGAGAAAACTGTACATATATATTAATTTTATTTTGATGATATTCAAATGTGAACGATTGACACCTACTCCCCACCCCTGAGCTGATTCGAAGTCATCAGTATGCATGGAAAGCCAATGCTGCCATCTGTTCCAGTGGTCTCATTCCATCTCTCCAGATTTGCATTTTCATCACATTTTTGAGTATCATGAGAGTGATATGAATCATATATCAGTATTATGAATAATTATTTCATTTTTTCAATATAATGATCTCTTTCATTCATGTCTTCTGGGAAAAGGGATGATGAACTTCTGAAGCGAATGTAATATTTGCATATTTGGGATAATTTCCTGCTGAAATTCTAGGACCCCATCGAGTGGACAGACCCTAATCCGATTCCGCTAATACTTTGACGTTGCGTTGGAACCTGTAAGGGTAGGTAAAACAATTTTAGGTGGACTCGACCGTCTGAATCGAGACAGCGCCTATTTCGACGTCTGCCTTCTCGTCTGTGGCCAGTTTATACATGCCGAAACAGTCGGTAGTGATTAGTTTGCAGGAGAAAATCATTCGGGTCACCAACTCCATTATAAATTTGCCTTCCATCTCACCCAGGGTGCCATCCTCCGCCACCCAGAGTATATTGTTTGGTGACGTTCTTCTCTATCGTTCCGTTTAGTATCCCCGAATCCATGATTTTTCATCCATGTTTGAAGACGATGGGATTCCTTCCACTCCGTGATGTTATGGTTGACGATACATTCAGGAGGGGCCGTGGAAGTTGGAGCTGTGAATAAGAATACCATCACTAGTTTCACCATCAAGTTGAGTCGACGATTCCTGATTCAAATCAGAGCGAATACATGAGAAAAGTCATTCATCCATGCCCTAGTAGCTCATAACATTAAATCAACATTGATTCAACGTCCGGACGTTGTCAATGTTGTTTCAATGTTAGGTGATTGTAGGGCGATGTTCACTAATTTTCTCCTTTTTTTATTGTTTTCAGAGGATACCGGAAGTAAAGCTCATCATTGCTCACATTCAATTAGGGCTGTCACGATAGATCGATGCACAGATACCACTATCGATAGTTGGAGATATCGATAGTTTTTTCGACTATCGCGAAGCTTCGGCAACATATTTTAAAGAGAAAACGTCCCATTGGATTGAGGCGAGTACTGTACAATACAGTCAGTCCGGGCGGGGAAAGGAAGAAGTGGCGTGGCCCACATGGGCGAGCAATTTCTTGTCACAATCAAATTCTGGAAATGTTGGGACTGACTATATCAAAGACGGGAAGGAGAAAAAAAAGCCGGATCGGAGACAGGAAGTGGGAAAGGAGAGGGGGGAAGACCGAGAATATATTTTTCTCTTTTGTTTCTGTCTTCGCTCAATCTCATCCGGTGCAAGCTGCGGATGTGGACTGTACTTATACTCCCTTAATTTCGAAACGTACATTGGTTAAACCCCTCTCTATGTTCTTGTCATTCACTTTCGCGTGCAAGCTTACCTTTCTTAATTTTTAACTTGCCTTGTGGCGTTTTATCTCTAGTTGCGGTGTACTCAAAGTTCAAAGTGAATTTTTTACGTGGGCGTTGCTTATTTAAGGGCTGCACCGGTTTCGGCAACCGTCGGTATGGCACCATCAGCAGGTTTCCTATCTGCCGGTGCCGATGTCCAAAGACAGTGTAAAACGAAGAAAAATAGAAAAAAAATTACGTGAACGGGGCTTGGCAGCTGATTCTCAACGGCACAATATAAAATTAATGATCTCCAATTGCATCCATCGATGAATGGATACTATCTTCGATGGTTGGAGACATGGCAGGTTTCATTACTCTCTGCGAAGGTCATACATTCCCCTTGCACCCCTGATTAAAAGCGTGAGATTTTTCGCTGGCCAGCGAAAACAAAGTAAACCTTTCATTCGGGCATGCTGCGTTCCTCATGATGCACCCTACTGTAAAAGGTTCCACCTACCCCTTTCGGTTCGACCGTTTTCTCACCACGGCAACGAAACCCATATCGTCTTGGAGATACGCTTTCGATGTCTGGACTCCAACTATGGGGATTCGTAATAGTTGCCCTGGTTGCGATGACGACCCTTGTATTCTTCTTCGAGAAACCCTCAATTACCGTGAGGGACGCGACGATGTTGACCAGTCGAGTTCTCATGCTCCACGGATTCCGGAGATGGCCTCAAGCAAGCGCGGCAAGAGTAATGACATCATGCTAGTCGTTCCTCTGCCTCATTATCGTGACTTCTTACTAGACAAAGCTTAAATCGTTTTACGTGCAGCCTCCAAGGACCAAGCCTGTGGAAACCGTCAAACAAATTTTAGAACATAGTATTACTGCCACATGTATTGATGAAGATGCTTTAATTACGGGTTGGTTCTTAAATTCAGAACTATCCGATCTTCAAGTAATCGGGAAAGAATTGTACGTATACCAGAGCAGTTTCGAGTGGGACAAACTCACTCCTTTGGCAGGGGTCATGAGAGAAGGGTTAGCCTTCTTCGACATTGAAAGCAAATTATCTCAATTTGGATATACGCTTGATCCCAGATATCATTTGAGTACCGAAAGTGTACTTTGCTTTTCTGTGAGCTGGAAGGTGCAGAACGACAGCTGTCTCGAGGAGCCTTTCAATCGCTACTTTCCTTGGGTGGACCAGGCGGGGCTGTTCGACAAGTGGAAGAAAGATCCCTTACAGAACGTCACCCTACAAGCTCAAGCAATCCAGCAGACAGGAATCGAGAAGAAAGTCATCTTGACTTTGAAACATCTTGTTCATGCTCCTAGCAATCGGTCTTGGCCTGTCTACCCTGGCTTTCATCGCAGAAAATTCTGTCACCTCATATCGGAAGAATCGTGGATGAGCACCAGACAAAGTTCGTCAGTGCACGTCCCATTCACAGTGAGAACCGTCGTATATGTGCTATTCCCTGAATTCTCTCGTGGAGTCACAAACGAGCAAAACAATATCCCCCATCACGAGTGAGATTCTCTGCACCCATTCATCTTATACTTGGCAAATACTCTGTCATCATAACTTTTTACTTTTCACCTTCAATTCATGATTCCTGTATTGTATCTTAAATGTTGGGCTCATTCATAATTATTACTAAAGGTCTTCTCCAGCAAAGCTGATCCCGTGGAATTTGTTTTTTGGTAAATTCTATTATCAGATATTTTATGTCCACATTCTTTAGGTCCAGTTCATTTCCCTCTGATGATGGAACAAAGATTATTCCGTTGTATTTCTCGCATGGGCTCAACTTCTTATGAAGATAAACGTAGTTAACTCTCCCTGAAGGCATTGTAAGAAGCAGCCGAGAGGTTTTTCTGCTCCTTTGTGAGATGGTCACTCTCTCTGGTTTTGTCAGATTATGTGTCTTGTGTTGTGATGGTCCCTGGGGGGGTGACCCCTTGCGCAACTCAGCCGTGGTTTTCAATTCCTCAGTGGTCATGGACGTCTTTGCTGTATTTGGTACCCACATTTGTGAATGTTCATGTCTTTTTTTTTGCCCTTCGTTTCCCGTTCGGGTTGGCAACACTGTCGGGGTGATTGAGGACAAGGTGAACGCGTTGAATACGCTATTTCCTTCCGGCACGTGCAGTGTTTGGCTTATTAGTGTATGTTTGTGACAATTTGTCAGGACAGTGTTATAGGTCCTTGTCTCTTTCTATGTCTGTGCTAGGCCTTCTATGAATGTTTTAGTATGCCTTGCTGGTCATATATGTAGCAAGTCCTAGGCCTTTGAATGTGATGTGGAACATATCCAAACTTCCGCATAGCAATGACCTTTTGCATTTTACGGCACCATGAGGTGCAGGGGCCATCTGGCAATGTGGCAATGGGGCCAAAGTGTTACTGGCAAACGGAAAATTGGAAAACATTTTTTTTCATAACGTTTTTTTCTTTATTTCCGTGCACCCTTGCTTTTTTGTGCACCTTTACACTTTGGCCTTCCCACTTTTGGATATTGCCTGGACATTTGGGCATTGTCCTTAGGTTGCACCTCACCGGTCCACCAGCTTCATCTGTTTCCATTGGTTATAATGTTTTCAAATTAACACGTTTGTTGCGTGTGAGAATCCACTTTTTCTTGAATTCCACACCACTTGCCCCATTGGCCTCCCGTATACACAAAACCGTCCAATCGTCACCTTGATATGTTTGCTGAATTTTCGCTTTCAGATTTAGAGTGTTGTGATTTAGATATGTTGAGATGTAGATGGAGTGGTAAATGATTCGTACCAGTTTACTTTCTAAACTTTAGGTGCTTATCAGATTCGATTCAAGGAAAAATACGTCCAACAAGACGTTGAACTCTTCAGTGTAACACTTTCCAGAACACAAGGAGGCTCGAACGTTTTTTTTGAACAAGTGCATTTTTCCAATTGCTAGTAATTTTTGATGTGGCGCTCGTACGGTATCATGGGTGATAACTAGGAAACTAATTTTTATGAGGTGATGATTGCAAAAATATGCACATAAGATTACACTTAAAGATGCTAAAATATGCCTGAATGCTGGAACATATGCAACAACTTTTCTTTTAATGCAGTAGACATTTTCGGAAGAAGGAACATCAATAAACATTTCATGCCTCTACTGTATTTAGTTGATCATTTGCTGTCACAGCCAATAGCAAAGCCAGGAGCTCACAAATGGTGGGCTGAGAAAAACGAATGGGGGCCAGAATTTCCTAAACTTCTCAGGAGTGGCGGATGGATTTACGGCTGAGTTTGGGGGGTTCGCCACCCCGAACCATCCCTACCCCTTGTCGCTACGCTACTGGCGAGAGCACCTAACCGCTCGAAGATTTCCAACGGTAGCTCAATAAAAATATATATATATATTTGGAAACCCCATTTTTTCCCCCCAAAATGCGCGAAATATAAACAGGGTACTCAAGTATGCACATATTTGGTGGGAAAAAAGACACGGCCGACTGGGTGGACGCGAGAACGAGTTCGTCGGGGCGAACGTGAGCCAGTCGATGGTCTGGGTCGCGGCCGCCAAGAGAGCGGGGGTCTTCGCCGATCGAGACGTCGTCGGGGTCAGCGATTTCAACAACGACGATAATGCGCCTTCGACCGGAACTTTCCGTGAGTTTCAACGTTTGTTTTCGAGTTCCCGGGCGCGTTCTCGACGTGAGGTCACGGTACTCGAACTCGTCCCGTAGAGGTGTACTACATGTTCCCCCGACGATGGAAAAACGCGGACTGCAGCAGCCTGTACGGCTACGTCTGCGAGAAGACGGCGGTCGGGGCCTGTCCCTCCGATTTTCTCGTCTCCAGCGGCACCCAATGCTACCAGTTGCTGTTCAACGCCAAGCCGAATAGAGCCGACGCCGTCGCGGCCTGCCTCACAAACGGGGGCACGCTGGCCAAAATCGACACCACGGCGGTTCGAGATGCCATCGCCGCGCACTTCAAGAGTGAGCGAGATTTTCCGTCCTTTTCGGTTGACGAAGGGGTTCAGACGGGAAGGTCCTTCAGTCCAGTGTTCGCTCCGCTCTCAAATGGATCTGTCGCTCGTTTAGACTCGTTTTCTTCGTGCTGTAAAACGTTAATGCGAATTTTGACACGCCACCGACGGCATGTTTATCACATCACCTGAGATTTCTTCTTTTTTTCCTGGATATTTCAGCAAAGAAACACTGTCGATTTCTTGCCTAAAATGTAAGATAAGTATATATTTGGGCTTGAAAATTTTCTCACCTCTCCATGAATATTGTTTTTATGACACAACTAAGAAACATCTCATCTACGACTCGATGCAAGATGTAATGCAGAGATAGAAATTCACAACAAGATGTTCCTAAGTCTCTAGATCGAGTGAGTACCTCGGGTTTCGACGCGAGCAGCAACGTCGAATCGACTCAATTGTGGATCGGATCATCACGAGCTTCGGTCACGGGCACTTTTCACCTGGCCGGATGGCACACGGCTCGGAACGAGCGACTGGGATCCGGGATTCCCGGATGCCACGTCCGAGAACTGCATGGCGACGTTCCCGAACCAGTGGTCCGCGCTCTCCGGGGTCGACGACGACTTTTTCGTCCAGCGATTGGGCTACGTCTGCCGCTGACTAAATGGTGCATGAAAAATTATATTCCAAGTTGTCTTTTGATCGCCGGCCACTTCCGTCCGGACATCCGGCGTTGTTGGGTAGGATTGATGCGCACTCGTGCTGCTCGTAAAGCAATTTCTGGTTCCTTCCTCATCTGCGTTTGTGCAACAGGGTACCATGGGGTTAATTGCGGGAATATGATAATTGGGGGGGCGGCTACGTTCATTCACGATATATTTCCTCATAGACTGAAGAAACATTGGAGCGGATTTTTGAAAGATCGAGGAGTATATGGACTTGCGGAAATGTTGCGATCTGCCCTTCAATCAGTTGTCCACATGAATTTGGAATAAATCGATGTTTCGAAAGTCATATGCATGCGATTGTTCGACTCATGACTCTCATACGCTTCAGTTGCTCAAGGTTCAAGCTAGTTTATTTTTTTACCACATCCGCATCAAGTGGGAAGTCGTCCCGTCTGACGTAGAACTCTACTACTGTAGCCTTACGCAAGAGTCCGTTAAGCCTACCGGGTGGCCCAAAAAAGTGAGGCCAACTGTAACAGATGAGACATGGGTAAGTTTAGGCAATTTAGTCAGCTTAGTCATAGACAATTTATTGTATTAATGCTTTATTTTGAATATTAACATTTTGCGTACCGCCCACGGAGATGTCCGTTTTTGAGTCCTTTCGCGAGTCATTTTGCCTAGCCTGAAGCCAAAAAATTGAGCCTAGTAGGCATTGAGCTATAAGCTAAGGCAACTGAGGCTTAGGTCAGAGCGGCGGATCGACGGGGGTAAAATGTCTGGCACGGTATGTGTTAATTAAGGAATTTGACCGAATCATTAGAGGTGAACTTCGAATATGGACGTTCTAAATGCATTAATTTCCTCTGATCATAGATAATTCCCGATACTTTTTAGCTAATGTCCAATTGGATGAGCGAAACGCTAACCCATCCGTACAAGGGAACCTTGTCATCCTCTCTGACCTAGAAGTCTTCTCCCGGAGCATGACGCGAGAGGCCTGCAAACCAAACCCTCTCCAGGTCATGAGCTAGGCGGAAGGACGCAGCTTGCCAGTGCGTCTCATGCGAAGGAATTAGAAAACTACAATTTTTTTTCTCGTATGACTGAAGCCTAACTTCATTCAGAAATCTGACGCCTTCTTAAAGTTTTCACGGCTCTTCGTGAAATGCACGATGGCGTATCATTAATTGTCAGGTGATTTTCTTGGCTCAAAACAAACTCTTCCACCACATCGATTCTGTCATTTTTTTCTTACTGTCCTTAGCCTTCCAGCTATTTTTCTTGCTGTTGATCCAGTGGCATCAACCTTTGATAATTTCCTGCAAGGTGCAGAAAATTATTTTGTTGTCTTAATATTTTTTATCGCTGGAAGATCTTTTTTGCTGCATCAAGGCACGGCTAACACACAAAACACAGTTACTCAGAAATACGAAGAACACAGATGGGAAAGTGAAATAGTTAAAAAAAAAGGCATATATAACAGTGCTTCCCAACAGCACCAGCTGCAGTCAAGACAGCGCACGCCTGAAACAGTGCACTTTTAGCATCAGTGAGAGATGGGCTTCATAAAAGATTGTATGATTAGAATGAAGATTTGTGATTGGCACCAGTTGCTTTGCATTGAATGCCCTGATGAAAGAATTATTAATTAAAGATTAAAGCATTTTGGCCTGCAGATGTTGAAATTGGTGCATGAGATGCATAAAAGTACGGGCTTCCTTTTTTTCCTAACACCGTTTTCCTTTTCTTTTATACCCATATCTTCACTCCATCCCTCGAGTCTCTTGGACCACGGACATTACTCTCCCTTTCTTATGCTCCCGGATTGGTATTTGGTGGATTGAATCCCATTCCCCCGGATTTTTAGAGCGAAGGCATTGCCGAAATTCCAGCTCTCTCAGTCTAAAATTCATTAACAGATAATTTTATTACTATTAATTAATTATTTTATTTTATTTTTTTTATTTCTTATTGTTTATTATTATCATTGTTTGGGTTCGGGGGCATTATGACCCAGGGATGGGGAACTGCTTGTTTAAGCACGAAGAAAGCCGAACTCTTAATGAACCCTCGCGTTCATGTCATTGCTCCCCCCCCCCCCTCCTTATCGTCTCCTGGGCTGTCATGAGCCGTAAAAGAGAGGGGCCTTGACACGATCATTGACCATTGGACAGAGAAAGCGATGGACTAGTTCATCTTCCAGCAGATCGAGATATGCAGAGAGATCCCAATCTAGATCGTGACTTGCTCCACCGATGATTGCGATATCCCCGAGCATCGACCACCACATGCTCGAGGATTTGCACATATGTCCAACGAGAACGTGCACGTGTAAAGAAGGAAAGAAAACCTGCATGAAATCATGAACGATCGACGGACGCAATACACGGGAGAGTAAACTCCACAGTTCTGTGAGGACGCCGTGTCGATCTCGAAATTCACCAAAACGATTCACATTGCACGAGAGAGAAAAAAACGAAACGAATGCTGGTTGGGAAAACGGGGAAGGAGCGGACAGCGTATATTCCCCGGGGGCCTCCTTATCGGCCGATCTGCTTGGGAAAGGGGACCATCTGTTGGTCGGAGGAGGTCTCTTAATAGATGCATAATGTTTATTCGGTATCTATGTTACACTGTGGTAGCAACTTCTCGTGTTCGATATTTCCATCAGCTGGAGCCTTCGATAAAACGCAAGGAATTGCTGCACAAAATGGTTGGTCAGACCGCATGATTTCCCTCCATAATTGCATCATTTATTTCGTGTCATCCATCCGCAAGCTTCGGAGGACACGTGGACAGTCAATAGGATACACCGTCAAGTAAATTATTATATGTCTTTCGATGAGATGACTCCCACTTCCTCAGGAACTGAAGAGAACTCGATTTCGAATCGCACGCTCTGTCTATAATTAATACAACAAAAAGAAAAATATCTCTGTGAAATCAAGTTGGGATGGCATGGAAGAACCAAAATACAATCTCGAATGGGCTGGTCCCGGTTCGAGAAACGGCAAAAGCTTCTAGCTCATTTAAAAGGGCGGGAGTGACGTGAATTAATCACTTGCCCTGCGGTTGACGAGACTTTTTTTTCGGGCCAAAATTGCACACCCCATTGTCTAATCCCGAACGGTTGGGTTCAGGGCTTTTCAAACTTCTTTTCGGCTTCATTCTCGGACTCCGATCGGGATCCAGGAAACGAGGTCTGGATTTTCTGCGTCACGGCACGGGAAGTGAGCATTAAAACGGGAGAAGTTCATCAAGGCTGGCGATCGCCCTCCTCTCCAAATCTCTCGAGTCTCGCTCAGACCTCGGAGGCCGAGAACGAGCATCACGAAGGTTAAGCCTCGAAGCGGCGCATCGACCCCAGCCGCTCGACGGACCGTCGGGGCTGGACTCGGGGCGGAGACTCCCGCCTGTGGCGTGGCGGCATCCGATGCGAAGCGATGTTTCCAGGGAGCCCGCGCGGGATATTTATGCGACAGGTGGCCACTGCTCCGCAGCATTTCCATCGCGGCTTTTACCTCGTCGGGGTGAGTTTTTTTCCTAATAAGTTATAATACTTAGAGAATAATATTCCAAGGGTGCAGAAGGATGTTAATGGAAATCCTTTCAGTCTCTTTTCATCTTTGGACCAGTAGCATGAGCTTCCTTCTTAGCATTAACAACGTTGACATTTTACTTGTTTTCTCCAAGTGTGGAAACTTTTGGATAAGTATGGAAACAATAATAACCAATGAAATCGCAGCAAAACAAAATGTATCAGGAAGACACTAATCTGTGGAATCAACGAAGCGTAAGAACCTCCAACTATGGGATTATAGAGAGTTTTGGTTACCCGTTCTTCAGAGGACGGCAAGGGATGTAGGACGGCTGACGTCACTGGTGACGTTACCAGGAGTTTTAAAACGCGTGAGAAGGACGTCTCAGACGTGAAGGCGCTCTTCCAGCCGTTCTCCCAGGAACGTGATCGACCAAGATCGGCCGGTCAGGAACGACTTGATAGTCGCTGAGGTTCGGTACCGCGCGTGATAGTTGCGTGATTCGTTCAAGGGAGTCGATCCAGGAAGGAAAGCTCCTATTCGTGGCGAAGCGACTGAAATTCAAAGGTACGGTATGACCAGGCGGGGTTTCTAGACAATCGTCTCGCGTCTGCAGAAATGGTTTCCCGGTCAATAAAAATGTAGAATAGAAATGGAAACGCTTCGCTCGAGATGGGCTTCTAGACAATAGTTTCACATCCACAACTGGAGTTTCGAGCCAAATACCTCCCGGGACAGCAGGTGACCTGTCCTCTTCCCAAACAAAGGAGTATAATCCGAGCAAGACACGAACTTCGGTTATTTTGCCATGGGAGACGGACAGAAAGGAAGTATTAAATGTTGCTGGAGGTAGTGAGTGATGGGAGATTGGGAAAGAGGAAATTGGTCGCCGGTCAAGGGTTGCAACCAGTGGCGGCTAGTGATATTTAGCGCTAGTGGCCCGTCTATGGAGGCAGGAGGAGGCTGCTGCCTCCATAGAAAAGCCATTAGCGCTAAACATCACTAGCCGTCACTGGTTGCAACATCTGCATGCGATCACGATCAACTTATATCAGACAACTAGCCGACGCGTGGAAGATTTCCACGAACTCTTCGGCAAGAAATCCCAAGTTCATTCTGCGGCCCTAAAACTCAGCGGCCCTCTCATCGCTTTAGGCAACAGCTCATTTTTCCTACTCTTTACGTGTCCCCACGTACAACCCTTGGAGTCCCTTTTCATCCGTTGAAGGGGTCTTCGACCGTACATTCATCACCACTTTTCCCCATCGATTACAACCCCGTCTGCTTCGACCGTAAAGACCATCTCCATTACTTTGCGTGCAATCCTATGCGTGAAATAGGGTAAAGACACCAGTTTGTGGACAGGTTAAATAAATTTTCCTCTTGAAAATTACGTTACGGTCGTTGAGGTAACCGAGATACTGCTTGATTAGTTTCAATGGGAGGCCACTTATAATAGCATGATGCTCATGCCCTAAAATAACATATTAAAAATATACTTTTCCAAAAATCGCAGTTTAAATGAATATGTGCTGATTTTCACGTGGTTCCTATTTGTTGACAGCCTGGTTTCAGTTTGTCGTCATCCATGGACATCGTTTGTGGACACCAGTTTTTGCCAACAATTAACTTGCGTCGGCCGAATAGAAAAATATGGGCATAGAGATGTACAGCAATTACATTCATCTTCAATGATGTCCTGTTAAGAAGCATCATTGGAAAAATCAAGAATTTAGGGGTGCTAGGTCTAAAACAGTGAAAATGTCCAAGTTCACCCATGCTGATGGGTATGCATAATTCATATTGTGGCTGACAGGCAAGTGCAAAATATGGAGCATTTAAGGAAATAAATTTTCGCCGTGTATTTTGTGAAATGGCAAAAGAAAGCAAAACTGTCCACAACTGGGCGCCCGTCCACAAACCGGTGCCTCTACCCTGTATGGATGCAATACGATAACGACCCAACCGGCGCCATCCTTTCGATCAAAGAATAAGCCATTCTATTCTGTCCCACCCTGATGGAATCCCGCCGCTTTAACCCTCTGGAGTTACTCTCCTTCGCACGGAGGAAAACGGGACTCCTAGTATTGTGTGTGAGTTTTCTCACGTGAAAGCTCATATCGAGGTGTGAACATCCCTTAGTTATGGGAGGGGAGAGGGTGCACAAGTCGAACGATTAACCTATACTGAAGAACGGATCTGGTTGTTGCGAAGGCCAGAGAGAAAGTGAGAGCGTGAGACGGGCGGATCCGCGGATGTCTTCCACGAACTGTGTCTCGGGAACTCCCGAGCTCTGTCAGCACCCCTAAAACTCAGCGGCCCTCTCGACGATTTAAGCAGCACCACCTCCATCCCGTTCTCGAGAAAGACCTGTGGAAGACTTCCACGAACTTCGGGTCGGTCTAGGCCATGGGTGTCAAACAGCCAGTCAATTATTTGATTTCGTCCGGCCTGGAAAGTCCTCTTCAGCTGTTGATTTTGAAAAAGAGTAGACCTGTTGGCAATAGAAACTTTACGGTGCCATATGTGGGAATGTGGGCCTAATCACTCTTGAAGGGTTCCATCCGGCCGCCAGCTTAGTCAAGTTTGACATTTCTGGCCCAAGCTAGACGTGTAACATAGATTCGCCAAAATGAATTGTGAGACCTGGGGCAATATTCACATATGGGGCCCCCTTTCCACTTTTCTCCCCTCCATGCCGCTTCAAATATACCCACTGAGTGTTGTTGAATCCGTCATTGCGAACTAACGCCACGCTAATAAACAATAGTACATACATTCCAGTGTGGCCGGTCCCACCTCCCTCTCCGCGGTATTGAACATAGTCGGAAATACATGAGTTCAGTCTGCACTTGAACATTCTAGGCGGCAGTCGCTCTCGAGTGAGACAGAGACCCCAAGCAGTGGAAGACATCCACTAACTCTGGGTCGCCTAGGCTAAGCGTGTAGCATTTTCGGAACTTCAGTCAGCAGTCCCATGAACGCTCTGCGCAGCAGCCGCTCTGACCACATACGTCATGTGCATCCCTCTCTATCTTATTCATGGGGGTGTTTATGCCTATGATACGGACTTGTATCAAGCGGCACTTTCATCCCGTATCGATGTCGACAATGTGTTTTATCGTCGGTGAAGTCCATCTTCGTCACTTTTCATGTAGGTCAATGAGTGAAATATTCGCTAGAGAAACGTGGTGGTTACTACGTGGCCGACGGGGTCTTTCCGATCCAAGGGTTCCTGTTCCATACAGGTGGGATCCCGCCGTTTTCACCATCGGGAGTCAATCTCCCTCCGAGAAAATCAATCAATTATGGACGGGGTTCTGATAGATAAAGGGGTCGAGATCCAGAAAAATATATGATCTGATGATGAGATCTCATCCCTGTGAGGAAGTCATTATTCCATAGGGGATGAAAGGGGACTACTACATGTGTAATAAGTGGGTACGTTTTACACGTCGCTGCCAAGAACTCCATCTCGGATCCCTGGGTCTGTATCGGGAGCGGGGTGTGTGCGTAGAATGCATCCCTCCCGTTGTAATAACTTGGAGAAAGAAATGTAGTCGTATTTGGTTTGGTGGTGTAGAGGAAAAGTCCATGGCCGCCAAGTAGGAGGTCCTGGGAATATTCCCGTGCGCTTTTTTGTTTTTCTTTGGTTATGCTATCTGAAATCACTCCCCCCCCCCCGGGGCTATTACGTTCTCGAGAATGGATCCGACGCCCGCAATGGCAGGAGGGATGGTGCTCGCTCCAGAGAGCGAGACAAATACCCGAAGCCGGGCAGAAGAAGGTGCTGCGCATGCGCATAAGACACTGCGGACATACAGACGCCCTAGCGTACTACCTAGGAATATATATACATAGAAGGAATCAGGAACGTTTGTCCGGTAGGCAAAAAGAATCATTCATTCCTACAGAGAAACCCCTTTCTAAGAAGAGAAAATTTAGTTGCAAAATATCAAAACAAGAGGGAACATATGCATTACAATTTGGTATCTGGGGATTTGTGAGTTTACCAGATTGTACCCTTGCTGTGCATCCTTGAGTCGAGAATGCCCTTGGATCGGATGTCATTTGAACACCATCTGTGATGAAATTCGTGGATGTTACTCGCCGTTCCAGATCTGGAAGGTGTAGCCAAAGCGCCGTTAGAAAATCTTGAACTTGAACGCCAATAATAAGTTTGCGTCCCCATCCTCCTGATAAACGGGATCACCAAGACTCTCTAATGTTTGTCAAATTCAACGAAAACCGTTTTTAAACCATTTCAGAATAAAATGAGTCTCATTGGTCTCCTCCAGTACAACTTATTTCTTAACATCGTGTCTAATCTGGGTGAGGTGTTCGCCGCTGCATGTCTATGAAGGGCGAATCCACATATAAAATATAATCCACATACCGGTATATGACACGCAATTTACCGAATCACCTAAACCATGAAGGAGAATTCGTGTGAAGGTGAGAGTGGTCTTATATTCATTGTCATGGTCTAAAACCTTGCACAAAAAATAGAATGTGTTAATTGATTGATTAAGTTAAAAGTTAATTACTTGATCTCCTTGATGCTACCTGTTAAGTGCTCTCTCTTGGATCGACCAGGCAGTCTCTTCAATCTCAACGATGACCTTAATATCTGATTGCTAATTGCGTTTTTCTTACTGCTAATTAACAATAATCCATGAGGGAAAGACTTCCGACCCGCCGAATGGTGCATGTGTTATATCTATCGCAAGCTCTTGATGAGTACATCGCATTCATTCTATATCTGGCCGCAGGAGTGAGAAATTCAGCCTAATTTGGGGAATGATGGAGCAATTGGATTAGAAAATAGTCGTGGCCAAAGGCCGCAACCCTTTCCTAACCCAACTGACCCATCATTTCCCAAAACAGGTTGACTTTCTCACTCTTCGGCCATGGACCGAACTGGCGGAATGGAAATGGAGGTCTACTTACCGTGCCAGCGCGATAAAGGGCCTCACCAGAAAAAGAAGGCTTCGAGTTAAGATTCACGGGAAGGTAGGAGCACAATTACAAGACAAGATGGCCTGGGCGAGGCGTCGAACATTCCTGCTCCAGAATGTCCACGTATAATGTAACCATTATATCAGCACATTAATATTATACACTCATGCCTCAACTCTTTCGGCTGAAACATATATCCCTGTAATATATGCATACAGTATTTTCTTGTGAGATATATCATGCAACATTTTGCGAGTTGTCCACTGCACCACATGTCCCTACGCTCCGCCAGCCACTGTGAGCGGATGGTGAAAAAAATCCTCCGATAGCGAAATTCGCTTGCATCATACAAGAAGCTTGATTGCCAACCGAGCTGCCCGCCAAACTCGCGTGTCAGATCGATCCAATAGAGTTTATGCGCATCCCGTGCCTAGCTCAAAATCATCCCTTTTATCCAATGCATGGGTGTTCGAAACGCGAACTGCGTGCCTCACTTCAATGCTACAAGGCGGATTTTCTTGAGAATTTGCATCCATCCAGTTGAGGGTTCTCTGATGACGTGAGGCATCCCATATTATTCGTCCAAAGTGTGGTTTTTTTAAAATTCGAACATTATCCCTTTAATATTTTTTGTCCTCTTGCTGCTAATTACAAATTAGGCCTGAGTTGTTAATGTTTGTTGATACGTTGCTACCAGCGAAGCGGATCCCGCGGGACGCGGATGTGGTCTAGTATATCATATTACATCCTTCTTGGAAGTGAATGTTGAAGCAAATATATTCATGTTTATTATAGTATTGGTGTTCCTGGGAAACTTGTATCTCACTCTAAATGTGGTGTCCAGAACAGGATTAAAAGCACTAAAATGTGACAAAATGCCAATATTGATGTTCGTGTCTTTGGAGAAGAGCAAATGCTGAGGACGATTTTAGTTGAGATGAAGGGGCCTTTAGGCTATATAGTTCTTTTCTCCTAAAAGAATCCATTTGGTCTTCAAGGCCCCTCAAAAAAAGGGTTTTCCATATTCGGGGCTAAACATGTATTTACTGAGAGGGGAATAATATCGTTTAGATTTGTTCTGTTTGCACACCAACGTAATCCAGGGACCGTCGACCTTTTCAAGCGCTCAATGTTTGCAGATTTTTCAGTCCTTTCGGAAAACGAAATCATTTCGTCAAAAAAGAGATGATACTTTTCATATTAATAGTGACTCGCAAAAAGGCGGGCTGGAAGCAATAGAATAAGCCAAGGACGCATTTGGGTCATTGTCCGGCTTATTAGAAATTGCGAGGAAGTCCTGTGGAGATGAAGTCCAGGACGCATGACGGAGAACCCTGGAAACCCATAAGGACGAAGTCGTGGAGACGGCGCACAGTGAGTTCCTGACGCTTCTGGGATAATATCTTATCGTTATCTTGCTTATTGATATCTTGCTCGTTTTTCTCCTATTTTTTTTTCTTCCATTCCATTTTTATTTTCTTTGGAAATTTTCATTTCTCGCTTGCATTGAACTCCCTGAATGGAGTCACCAAAGACTTGTGACAACTATACCTAAATTAAGACTTTGGTTTTTGGGGGACTTGATGAAATACGACAGATCAAGTCTGATAGACTTGGAGTTCAAATAGGAAGGAGCGTTTCCTCTCTTCGGTATCTTTACTTAGAAGAGTAAATGGAACAATTTTGAAATATCCAAATGCCATGGATTATGCTGAAAATTGTGATATACTCAGACAAAAAATGTGGTAAAATATCGTCAGGAAAAAAAATAAAATGTGAGTCATGAGATGAATATTTCTTCCGTAGGTCGAGCTGCTTGTCATATTGTATGTTCCCCTGAGATCGCATTGGCGAGGGATTTTTCTGTCAAGAAGTTCACAAAGATTGAAGGTGTAAATGCAACAATCCTTGATCCCATTCTCACCATTACCGGCGGGGACGCCGTCACCTGCGCGGATTCATGTTCCAGGTAAACCCTCTTCAAATCAGGAAATTCTTTGCAAATACAGGGTGGGCCAAAGAAATGCTCCGAAATTGAAGTTTAATAACTTGGGTCCCGTTCGGGCAATACCAATTTTAAAAGAAAGAAAAATGAAGCTTGTTCAATTTCCTTTCGAATTATACATAATTTTTGGGGTTTGCTTCAGAGAAATAGTCGCTGTTAAATTTTTAAAAAAGTGACGAAATCATTTCTTGAAATGGGCTTTTACTCCAAGTTCCTTTTCCTCAACCTCGAATATATCACACACACGCAAACAGACCCTTTTAATGGCTCAAAAATGGTTCAATGTGCCCCCCTCCATGATCTACAACAGCCTCATGTTACACGCCTCATTATCGCATGATCTCTCATCAACCAATCCGTATCATGCAGGGGCGCGTGGGAAAAAGGGGGTGCGCGGGAGCAACAGGCGACAGCAGCAACGTGACATTGGAAAGAATTCAGGAAATTTTTCGGCACTTCTTTTTAAACTGTAATATCGGCCATATCTCTCCCGCAAAGCCCCCAGAATTATACATCATTCTAAAGAAAATTAAACAAGCTTCATTTTGCTTTTTTTAAAAAATTGATATAGGTCCAACAGGGCCCAAGTTATGAAGCTTTAATTTTTTGGGGCGGATTTTTTTGGCCCACCCTGTATGATCATGCACGTCATTCCTATTTCGGACTGGCCTGGAAGGAGCATCAATTGTAAGGTGTTTGCTCTGACGACGAGTTCCGGCGCCACGGTCTGTCTACTGGGAGCCAACACTTCCACCGTTCAGACAAGTCCCGTCGGTATATCCTCTGCCCTTTATTATGATGGTAAGTTTTCCTTGGGTAGAGAATGTCGCTATACATAAAAAACAAAACGTAACGCTTCGTTAGAAAGTTTCTTGATCAGACTTCTCGCGAAAGGTATATCCTTTAGGTAAATTCCATATTTTATAATTTTCATTTGAAAGGAATCGATCCATTCCTAATTACGTCTAAGTCATTAATACGAGAAAGCTCAAGAAATATTGTTTCGGAGAAACGAAAACGAATAATTGCTACTTACATCCAGAAACGATAACGGCCTAGCTTCATAGGTCTGAGGTAGAATTAGTAGAAATAGGTAGAATCGCCCACTTCGACTTCAAACTAATTGCTTCGTCATCCGTTGCAGACGCTTTCGTCCCCGCAGGCTACACCATTGCCATGCTCACGGATGAGATCCATTTCCTTAAGTTCCCTGGCGTGGCCACGAACTACAACGCCGCCTTGGACTACTGCAAGACGGACGGCGCCCGCTTGGTCGTGGACGACAAGGGCCTGGCGTGGCACGACAGAATCATGCAGATCGTCTTGCCGTTGGTGACGACTACGTTTTGGCTGGGGGGTGAGGACTTGGACGGGGACCATGTCTATAAATGGATCGATGGTGAGACGATTCTCGCGGTGGAATACACATTTTTCTCAATCGTATGGTGGACAGGAGGCAGGTAAAAGGACCTCCATCGGGATCAACTTCATCAATATAGTCGATGATGTTTTGATCAACAGAACCAAAGTTTGTGATCTTAATAAAGCAGGCTTTTACATAGTCCCGATGGAACTGGTTCGAGAAAGTTATCTTCAACATGCTGAAAAGAAAGGGTAAAACGACAAAATCCGAACACCTGTAGGTGTGCTCCGATATGCTACGTGGCATCTCTCCCTCATGCTGTGCTAGAGTTGATGTGAAATGCTTTTAAACCATCACATTTGGAACTCTTGCTGACATGTTCCGTGGTAACATTTTATGATCCTCGTGGCAGCTGATTCTTCTGTCTTCAGACGTATGTGGAGTCGAAATGGGAAACCTGGCAAGATAGATAATTGAAATGGTTAACTCAATTTAACTTTATCAGGGTGATCCTCAGTTTCCAATTAAGAAAGAATGTTAAAACGTTCTTTACCATGGACTTCTTTTCATGGACTTCTTTCTTTTGCAAGTCGAAGTCCATCTTTAGAGCGCGATGGTTTTGGATCTACAGCCATGTAATCATAGATGCTTCTATTGTGGCACAGGGACTTTGGTGTCCTCATCAGTGCAGACCTTCTGGAGTCCTGGACAGCCAAGTTTCACGGTGTCCGGAATCCCCCAACAATGCATGCAAATGTTTTTATCTGGCTTGTGGGATGACACACAGTGTAGCGGAGCGCTATGGGCCGTTTGCGAAATCCGCTTACCATAGGCTTCTCATCTCTCAACATTCATCAGGAACACATGGACTGAGTAGATGTGTGGAACGTTTGCCGCTTCCAGGAATTACACAAGGACCATTGAAAACATGAATGAGTGATTAATGCCATATTTGCGTATTTGATTAATCTCTTTTAGATCTACTTTCGTATTTAGTTTAACTCTCTCCCGGCATAAACGCCCGAAAGCGCCCGAGAGCAATTTGCCGTTCCCGTGCAAAGCGCATGTCTTGCTTTGAAGCTTGTATTGCCATGTGTTGAGTGGTTGGTTGGTTCACTTAATGCCTTGCGTTTTTGCGCACATATTTAGGTTTTCAAGCGTGTCACATGTAGGGCGGCGGTAAAATGGGATCAGTAAAAAAAAGACGAGGTATTTTTCTGAAGGCTGCCAACGAGCTGTCAAAATGGCTGCCTTTAGAGTAGAGGAAATTGAAGCTGAATGAAATGATTGTGATTTCAGTGACTGACAGTTCTGGTGGAAGTGAAATTTCATGTGAATTGTTTGATAATGATTTTGTCAGTGATAGTGATAATTATATTGACAAGAGAATCAGTGATGATGGTACAGTGATACAAATTCAACTGCCCCTTGGCATGTTCAGTGACAATTTACATTTCGCAGTTCCTGAGAGGTATGTGGGTGAATTTGGACCAGTCCCTGACCTACCCGTAGGATCTGCTGAACTCATACTAAAAATATGGTCCAAGACAAAGATTTCTTTAAGAACATTGCATTGAACACGAACAAGTATGCATTATTCAAAGAGAGTATGGAATATGAATTGACAGACTGGTGGGAAACTTTCAACGAGGAAATTGTAGGAGTTGAGGTAGAAATCTAAAGACTGATAGCGTCTAAAAAATACCTGTATATATTTGTATATAATTATTTTGTAAATAACCACTGACAATTTTAGGAAGATCTGTCAGTTCCTGAGATATTAATATTTACATATGAAGATATTTATAACTCCCTGTCCGAGTGTAAAATAATTGGGTAAATCCTGGAAATACATGGCTTTTTAATGGTACCAGGAGAGGGTAAACACTCATATTCCTTGTCCTTGTGCACTGACGTAACCAATGGATTCTTAATCCTCATGAAAGGAGTGTTCATTCATTGTCTATCCTGAGGGATTGCATGAATGCAGCTTTTTTTCGGAAATAATATAAGAAATATCGTGAATTTCACTGAAAATTGTATGTCTTTTTTGCGTTAACGCTCCAAACAAGTCAAACGACTCGATTTTGAGACAGCATGGTGTGCAAGGAGATATTCTGTGGTATGCTACCCTCATGCCGTGCTATACGGTTGATGTGAAATGATTCCAAACAAACTGTGAAATGCAAATATTCCTACCGCGTGCAACAATGATATTATTGCCATTAAGTCGTATGTACCGAATCAGTTGCATGGCCAGAGAAATTGATCATTGTGACTATGGAAATTGATAATTGAAATTGAGTGGTGAAACTTCCTACTTACTCGTGGTCAGCTGCATTTCATGCTTTGCATACGAAATATGCCCGCTTAATCATGACTCATGAAAACGCGTTGCACTCAGTGGCGCTCCAGCAGCTTAACTGCTACACATAACTTCATTGATTTTTTTTTCAGCTTCAGGTTTTACGTCACAATTACGGTTTACATGCGCGCGGCTGTCACTTTTCTTACCATGCTCAAGAATCACGATTTTAAAATATCAAGTACTTGTTCTTATATGAAAATAAAGTGTCCCAGGAATGTACTTGCTAACGCGTTCTTTACCCGATTCATACATACACTCAGGTATTTATTTAGTCAAATGTAAAAGATTGGTCAGTAGTTTCGTGATGAATGTGGTGTCCGGGTCCAGCATTGATATTATATGCATCAGACTACTTTGCCAATAAGTCGGTAATTAGGAGTGTAACGTCAGACCCAAGATGAATCCATTGTGTTTTTGGTTAGCAATATACTTTATTTGTGGGACCGTACTCTTGCGTCAGTTTGAAGTAGGTGGACTTCGGAATGGGAATGAGTTGAAATTTCACAGATTACGGTCACGGTCCAGGGTCTCTAGACTATCAGCATAGAGTCTCTTGTCGGCCTATTAGACTTAGAAATCTGCTATCGTAACCTGACTTGAGAGGCCTACGAACGTATTGTTGTGTTTTACGGGCCATAGGCTAGGTAAAACGACGCGAGACGATGCGTACGTCTTCTTATGTGGATGGATTAAGGAAACTCATTAATACTGCTCAGGTAACACAGGAGTACATCGATAGTATATCTTAAGATCCTAAAGACATACGCCGGATGTCTTGTCTTAACTGGGTAGGAGATTCATCAGCTCGCGAACTGAGTTGCGTCAGACTTGGATCCCATGGAACGTCCAGATCCAATCCAGAATCGGACTAACGCAGGAAGTTAGATTCTAGTGGTGTCTCGGAGCTTAGCTGACGACATCGTGGTATGGCGACACAGTTCGACTGTTGGTTGCCCCGAAACTCCACAGGAAATAGACCCCGATTTCCGCAATTGCTGCTGCTCATATAGTTGTCATTCCCTAGTCTATTTTGACCATTTTCAATTACAACGGTCCAGGCTTACACCGATTTCCCTCCCTACTCTTTTCCGTACATCTTTGGCTCAAGCTTATGTTCATCCCCTGAAACATAAATTCCTACTATGTTTTGACCTGGCAAACTGCCAGGGTGGCCTATGGGGACCTCATCTGAACTGCCTGCAATGTGTCCCTAGGGGCCTTGCTGTCTTGGAAGGTAACTGAGCAGCCAACCTTTATTACATTTAGTACACTAAACCATTTTTTACGATTAGTCTTTAGCTTTGGAAGTATTGGACCCTTGCATGGTTCATATGAAGAGTTCGACTGCCTAAGGTGTCAGTGCAAAACAACTAAGCTAAACCCATGGGCAGTGTTTCTTATCACGTAATGCTATTCCAATAGTACACAACCTTATCCTCCGTAAAGGCCGAAATTGAGATTTCGGCTCGTTTTCGAGAGCGACAGATACCATCAAATATCGAGTGTCCGAAATCCATTTATTTTCAAATCAATTACTTTATTTTTTAATGCTAATGAGACTTTTGGCTCTGCTTTTCAAGGACCATTTTCTCGATGCCATTTGGAATGAGGGAGTTGATTTATTTGCAATCTTACTTATAGGTTTTTATCCGTGAGGCAGTTCCGATGTTTCGTCTTATTTAAGGTCATCAGATGATGTCTATCCCTGGCGAGGAACTTGTAGAAATTCCCAACGTTCCCATCTCTGAACTTTGAAGTGGATCGCACCTTTGGAGATAAATTATTTCGAACTGCAAATCTGGATCTACTCCCTAAAGTGCAAGTGAGAAGGGGTTGGAAAATGTTCGAAACATAATGTGATCTTTCTTGATGGCAGCAAACATGAAAACAAATACTTGCAATTTTTTTTAAATGTGACCTACATAATCACGACTATCGCTTTTGTGTTGCTGAAACATTTTTGACTGTGAGGGAAATGGGAGAGTTGAATTTTTAGAAGCTGTCCATGAGAGAGTTTCAGTATTATTTGAAGGGAAGTCACGTTATTTGCAACATCTGAAAGAAGCTGCTTCCTTCCTTGAAGCCTTGCATTAAACTCATTCAAGTGGGGTGTTAGGTCGGTAAGAAAAGCAAATAGGTTGCACATCCACTTCGCATCTTGGAGCTCATCAACAGACTTCCCTTTTTCAATCAGGAACACTTAGATTTCACGCGGAAGTTTAAGAAATTCCTTTCAGAACTTTACCTCTGCTAAGCCACCGGTCTTCGCAGTAGAGATCATCCTACTCAGCCTCTCTGAAAGAACCTCTCACCGCCTGCAGAATGGTGGTCGAGAGATTCTTCGTGGGCGATTTTGCGCTGAAGGATCCCATCTTCCTGGAATTAGCCCGTTAAGTCACGAGGAATCCTTTAATGAGGTCCTCTTACGGGTCGGACCGAATCCAGAGAAATAGCATGCGTCACATCCTCCCCCTTTGAAGCAAAATTTCATTATACCTATTCAATCCGTATCTTCTTTAAAAAAAATTGTTTTTTCGAGGGATGATATATCGGGCATCCCCTTTGGACACCTCAATAGACACTCTCTTCTTTGTTCCTTGTTCCACAGCCACGCCACGGTCCCTACCGCCTTCATTCCAGTCATTTGAGTCAATTCATCAAGGCTACGTCTAATGAAGTTACAAATCG
This sequence comes from Darwinula stevensoni, assembly GCA_905338385.1. Classification (NCBI taxonomy): domain Eukaryota; kingdom Metazoa; phylum Arthropoda; class Ostracoda; order Podocopida; family Darwinulidae; genus Darwinula; species Darwinula stevensoni. The sequence continues at coordinate 26,453 of CAJPEV010001407.1, forward strand.
CAGGGGTATCATACATTGTCACTGCCACTGGTGAAGGCATTCTTTTTATGGAGGAAGAACATGAAGATAAACTTTCTGTGTGGTCTTAAAAGTATTGGACCCTTGCATCGATCATACGAAGAGTTCGCCTATCTTAGGCGTCAATGCAAAACAAATAAACTCAACATGGGTAGTCTTTCTAAACACGTAATGCTACTTCAGTAATACACAACCTTATCCTCCGTAAAGGCCCAAAATTGAGATTTCGGCTCGTTTTCGCGAGCCACAAATACCATCAGAGATTTGGAAAATTCTAAAGTATTAATGGCGATAGACTGAGACGTATCAGCAAGAAGTGCCTGGCCCTGTATCAAATTAGGTTAAGGTAAGGCCTATGAAGCCTAGGTCTGGGAACTGTAATCACGGATGAGGGTCAACCTATCAGCGTCGCAACTGTAGTAACTTTAAAGCAGTAAATTGTGAAACATTTCACTGCGGTACGGTTATTACTCACCACCGCTGAGAACACTTTTGCACAGTTCTCCATTCATCAGGGAGCGCGACACTAGATGCCAGTGATGAGGGAAGCCTGCTAACTGGATATGTTACGCTGATTGTTTTGGGATTAATCTTCACACCATTCGCATGAAAACGCCAATACTTACACCATACCAAAGGGTATGATGTAATTAATTACAGTGCGATTTGCTTTTCCGATTTTCAGACTCAAATTGACTCAAATTTAGTCATATTTATCTTAGTGTTTCAGGACTACTAAAATTCTACAAGAGTAATTCGAATCGACCCAGAGTGACCCGAACAGATGCAGAATGACTGGACCCATGGACCCCACAGCAGGGTAGGTTAATTTAGAGGGCCCCAGGTTCGATAAATTTCACACAGAGCTGCCCGAAGTGACCCAAGTTGGGTCAGTCACCTAGCTTAAATATTGTTGCTGCCTGAGCGATCGAAGTTTTTTTCTCTTGATCACTTGAGATCACATTTTGTCAATTTTCGTAACACTTTCTATTTTTTTTTGTAAACTTGGGTCAGTCATATGTGCAGTTTAAGTTTTCCCTACGGGTCATCTTGTGTCACTGGGTGACTTTTGAGTATTTGTAGTTAATTTCTTAAAGATAAACTCTTTAACATTTTAGTAAAATTTGAGATAACTTGGATCAATCTGGGTTACTGTGTCATTTTCATCATGTTCGGTGGCTCAAGATCAGTTGGACAGAATTTCGATAACTATAGCATTGTAGTATCAATATAGGTTTGGCAAATCGGTTCCATGTAATCAAGGCATGATATGCACTCCAGGCCATTTCTCTATTATTACTTACTTTTGTGACACCTTGTAATGCAAAAAAAGAAATAGTTCATGGGATAAAGATTAAGGTAACTGGGATGTGTATCCCGATCCCCTTTCAACACCGGTTGTCCCGTATAAACAGGGTATGTTTCGGTTCCTGTCCCTTTGCTTCGATTGATACATCCAACGAAGTACACGCTTTCGTACACGGTCTTAATGGATAATTTTTGTGGAAACATCAAGCTATGACACTTCATGACTTGAATTATTCGAATGCCGTTTCTGACAGAATGGTGGCGTCATCAAAGGTCTTCCTGGCTTTTGCGTGTAGAATCTGGATGATCCCTGGAAGTAACTGTCATCTTACGTTCATTAATGAGAATACTGTGGTTTCGTTTCTTTCCGTAGATGTCAGGAGCCGTCGGGAAATGGAATGTAGTAAGAGGTTTCAAGAATGTGCGCGAATTCAGCGATCCGGTGCGACCATAGTGATGAACGTGCATATAGCAATGGAATTAAAGTCCCATCCAAAGAAGAGTTGCAATAATATATATGTAATAAGAGCCGACATTTTTGGGTTTCTTTTTCTGTCCCCCGCAGGTCTGGATGGCACTACTTCTTGGAACTTATCTGATGGACACAACTTGAACCACGTCCGCATCCAACCAGAGACTCGATCGCCGTCTGAGCTTCGCAGACCCGTCCCTCGGATCGCGTCGGGCCGATCGGCCGAACGTCCACATGGACCTTCAAGCTGGAGAACTTCAAATCCATCATCGTTCTTTCGCGGGCGGTTGGCAGTCAGGAGTCACGATTGCCGATCAAGACCCACGACCGATCGGGTCGTTCTGATCGAGCCTATCCGTATTCGTCCAGAACTCGAAGCTGCTTCATACTAAATATTTTTACGGAGGGCTAAAGTGGAGACGGACGACGGAAGGCATGAGAGGTCGAAAGAAAGCCAGGGAACCGCCGGGGCTTGAACCAAGGCCTCTGATTGCCGGTGTGGTATCACCGAACCCGGGAGATTCAGTCGTGCCCCTCAATGTCATCCTCATCTGTCACAATATCAATGACGTCGACAAACACCCCCGATTTGTCATTTTATACTCGGGGTGTGTTCCATAGCCGAAGTTTCAGTCCCCCATAAGACGGATCTCAGTGACACTTGGCGAGTGGGTAAACTCCAAGTTCTTAATGACGGAAATCATCCCTTCTTCATCCATTAATTGGACATTTGAGATTTGAATGATGCATCTCCTTTTGATCATTTCAAAGCCAGAGTATTGAGAAGTATAATTCGCTTTTAAAAAAAATGCACACCTGCAATTTGGGGTTAATTGGTGATTGAATGACTTTCCTAATATTGACGAAAGTGAGATTTTCGAAAAATTTTACGCCGTCTCCCATCAGAATGATTTGAGACAGATATTGCTGAAATTTTTCATGTAGGAGATATGAAATGATTGGAAGCATTCCGCATTCCCCTAAATACGGCTATGAATTCAATGGTCTTCCATTTTTCTTATATGAATGCTACGGTCAGAAAAAACACGGACATTTAGAACATGAGTAAATTGGGAGAGTGGGGCGGGGGGGGGGGGGGGAGGGGTTGCAATGACAGATGACAGAAATCACCCAATAGTGCACTCTCCTCCCTTCTCCACATCATGCGAACGTCGGAGGACCTTTCTCGAGTTTTCCGGATACTGTAAGCAGGCCTGCGACGCACGAATGGTTTGACGCGCCTACGATTATTTATTTTCAAGTTGTATTATTAGGACGTGGTGAGGGGGATTCTTCCGTTAAAGTGGCCAGTAGAAAGACAGCTCTTTACCTAGGCTTGTACAATATTTAGAATTGCAATCGCACTATAATCCTGCATTATATTGCATCATAATCCATTCTCAGTGTCTCTTCGTATTTTTGATCTGTTTGGTTTGAGAACATTTGAGGCTTGGCTTTCGTGTGATGGATGATATGGAAGTGATTTAACAGTCGCATCTACAGGTCTTCTCCATTTTTTCGTGTTTTGACGGAACGTGTTTGCCAATGAATATAATTTCCCAAGTGGCGAAACGTTTCCTATTCGGAAGCATCTAATTCCCGATTCTCGTAGCAGTTCGTATGACCAAGAACGTCGTGTAATGATCGGAGGAATCAGGTTGGATGGTATCAGTGGCTAAAAGGAACGTCGTGGAAGGATGCGGATTCCCGACATCGGAGAGAACCGCATGCTCGAGTAGCTATGGATTCGGATCGAGAAATTTTAAGCCCCGGTGATTCGGACACGTGTCCCGAAATGACGAATACAAGACCAGTCGGTTGACCTCTAGCATTGGACTATGCTGAGAAGCCGTTTTACTTCGCCACTCCAACGACTTTACTCCCGGACGAAGCCCTGGAGCGGCAACATCGGAACGGTACAACCTTCCTGCCTAATCCACGATCCCATCGAGTAGAGATGGGCAGCAGGAAACACGCAAATCATTGTCTACAACAAGTGCAGGATGCCATTTTTTTAAATCTTGAATCAAAGACAAAAGAAATACAAATGCACTCTGCATTCGGAATGATTCAACCGATTCGTCATATGAACGGTTTCGTTCTCAAAATCAAAGGGAGAAGGCTAAGGAACTGATATAACTTACATTAAACAGTTGCGAAACACTTAAGGTGTTGTGGAACCTGGCATGAAAACGCGTGCCCGCAAAAGTCCTGCGATGAAGATACATCGCAAATCAGTTTAATAGGATCATTGGTGTATTTTGAAAAAGTCGCACACATCGTTTCATGAGGGGTATATGTGACTGCCAATGATTAATTGGAGGGGCTCTTTGAATTAAAATGAGGATTTTTATTAATGGCTATATATATAAGACATGGAACATCCCCTTGTGCAAGTCACACATGGAGCATTACACGGAAAATATGGGAATAGTCTGCGTTCGACAATCTCAGGAATCCATGCAATATGATTTTGTTGCGATAACCGTTGTAGCGAAATGATATGTGTATGCAGCAAATGGGATACAGATATTTATTTACAAGATAAGGAAGTTTTTCTACTTTTTGGCGGAATAAATGGCCCTCAGTTCTCAGATTAAAGTTTTATTTATTTATGCATATTTGAAAGGAGGGCAGGAATCGGAAAACCAAGATCAAACGAAATAAGATGAAGATACGCAGCGAAAATAAATATTTCTGCATATCTTCAAGGGAAATTTTTCTAATCGAAAATTGCATGTGCTACGAAAAAATCAGGCCGATACGTTCAGCCTAGAAATCCATGAATTGTGACGTCTGCCTTTCATTGATAAAGGGGGGGGGGGGGTTCCATCCAACTGTGAAGCAATGTACCAAGTGATTTGAATATATACAATGATACACACCTAGTTTGTTCCCACATGTGTACCAGTAATTAACTACAATTCAGATGTCGTACCAAGGAAGTCAGTTATGGAGGGAATGCGAAACTTTTAAAACTTGAGGGGATTTCTCGTCTAAGTGGCTTTATACCCATCTCTTCCAGTCTTCATCATCCATCGAGATATAGGTTATCTGAATCTTCCATCATGATCATGGTCATGATTCCACTCCATGCGGAGTTTCATTCAATTCTGAGATGATGGGGTACATGCCTTTGCAATACTTCCAGAGGGTGGATGCGCCTGTAAATTGCTTTAAAAGGACGTAATTAGTGAATATAACACCCGTCACAAAAATGTAGGCCTCATTCTGACATATCATAGTATTCCTATGGCTGCCAATGACTCATCACGGTTGGTTGCACATACATGTTCCTTTCTCCCCTAGAAAGCTATGAACTTTTTGTTTTGTTGAATTACACTATTGTGTATGACTTCGCAAACACTGCTTGTTAGGAACCTGTCATTAATTCATTTAGCTTCCCATGTTCTGTAAATATTTCATCAACCACTTTCACGCAAGTATCACGTTAGTCTGACGATGATGAAAAGTTAGGGTAGACGAATTTCGCAGATAACGTGTTGCAGAGAACCACAAGGGGCGTCATTCCATAGGTCATTATAGATTCCGCCATATACCCCTATAATCGCCATGCATTGCTCCAACGTATTTCCAAATTGAAATGATGGTTCTCCTGAGTTCCAGAGGGTCTGCACTGAAGATGACACCAGTTCCCCTGTGCAATAGAAACAACACTGCAGCGTTGAATACAGCGATTACAGTGGAAAAACAAAAAGAGTCCCAATCTCATTCTGGATTTTGGCTCGCAGATAAGTGGTTTTGGTTTTTTCTAGGAAATAGAAACTAAATGCATAACAATTTTTCTCCTCACGCATACAGGCTTGCATCCAAGTAAATTAATCCTATTTCCAATTAAGTCATGTTTCCCAGGACGATGACTCTAACTTCACCTTGTCATGACAGACCATGATCTAGAAATACGATTCTGAGATCAGTCTGAACCGAGGCGTTTCGGTTGTCGGAATGGGTCCCACTTTTTTAATGGGCCTCCTTTCCTTACGGTTCCGTCCTGTTCCGGTTCCGTCTTTGTCTATTTGTGTGTCCACATTTTCCTTGTCCGAATAAAACTAACAAATATTGCAGTGATCAGACGATCACTGCAATCACGTCTTACCGGTAGATATTAACAAGATAACATTTTTGCATGTAGTCAAGAGAAATGCGACATGAGAGGTTTTCTTTGTCTGGAATGAAGTCTCGTGGGGGGGAGGTTGAGTTTCCCTCAAAACATTACTTGGATACTTGGAGCTTCCTGTCACTTTTCGAGCATACGAGGTCAGATTGCAGCTAAATTCACTTGGGTACGAGTCAAGTACAGTAATTTTCCAACCAATGATTGAGGGATTTCTTCTTTCTCCTCGTATACCTATGTAGCTCAATATTATCCAAGTTCCAAGTGTTAGATCTACTCTGGAATTTCCTTCCGATGTTCTGAAGTTTCCATTCACAAATGGTAGCGAAAAATGGCACTTCAAGACTTGCTCGATGACCTTTACCAGTTCCTTCGCGAAACGTTATGGAATTTCACTTCTATAGGTTATGCCTTGGACATATTTTGCAATTCAGATTTGTTTGATAGATAAATGACAGGTGACATAGTCGTAAGACAATTGACGCTGGATAGTGTAGTTCGAATGAACTGGTCCGAAGGAAAGGCAGGTTTGAATTTCAATGTAGGAATACCTCATATTGTGCCGTCGGTTAAAGGTAATTCGTTTGAAAGCGGAAGGTTTGCAAAGCAGCTCTGTACAGTCTCATGTTTTTGAAGAAATACTGAGATGTTATGTATTGCCACCCTTGCAAATATCTTCCAAAAAGCATATTGTCGCTTTACGTGTTGCAGTATTACAAGTATATGTAGGCAACGCATAAACATGCGTCTGTACATTCGCAAAATATATTCAGTTTCCTAAGGAACGTGACTCTCAATTGCGAATGTTAATGAAAAATAATCGTTTTCATGATATTTTTCCTGCGTGCGTGGCAGTATCATTTCCAGTTTTGACAATATAAGCATCTGAATGCATCATTCTCGAAGCAAAAACACTTCGATGCCGAAATTCACTCGATCTGCAAAGCTCAATTCCACCATGAGACTGGGGTGAAATGTTTCTCACGGAAGTCCTTACCATTGCTCCAATTATAGACGTGGTCCCCATCCAAATCGTCTGCGCCTCCCCAAACGGCATTGATCCCGAAAAGGGGCCAGGCGTACTGCTTGATGTAGTCGTGCCACGACTGGCCCATGTCGTCCCAAACCATGTGTCCTTGGCCATTTGTCTTGCAGCTGGCCTGCCCGTTGGCATAATTTTGCTTGGAAGTTAACGGCTTTAGAAAATGCATCTTGGTCGTGATCATTGCGAAGTCATAACCGCTCGGAACGAGGGCACCTGGAAAGAAGACCTTAAAAATTTACCTGGAACAGGCCGATAGTAGTCGATTCGATCTGTCAAAGTTAGCTTTCGGACGCGAACAACAGTACGCCTGCTTTTTCAGAATTTTCACAGGTTTTCCTAATTTTCATAAATATGCTCACCATCATAATATAGGACAGCAGACACTCCAACGGGATTTTCAAGGACGGTGGACGCATTGCCTCCGAGTCGACAGATACTGTTGTTTGGCCCCATCTCAAAGGAAAAGGTTGTGCAATCAGCATGCCTAAGAAGCCAATTGCAGTAACGAATTACCTCCATGTTGGGTTACGATGCGTTAAGCTTTTCACTGCGGAAAGAGCATACCTCAAACAATAATCCGCGCAAATGATGACGTCTCCACCAGGGACGCTCAGAAGTACATTTTGGACCGTAGGCTTCACGCCATCTAACTGTGAGAACATCTTCGCGGGAAAAGTCACAGCCAATGCAATCTCTTCAGAGGACAAATACAGTAGAACCAGGAAACGGGCCTGTTGAGGAAAGGTTTGTCTTATGAATTCCAATGCAACAGCAGCCTTCCAAAGGAGCTGCCTCATTTCTATATTGCTTCCTGAATTTTCTGACGTTGAAAAAGATACTGTAAACAGCGCGAAATGTGACAAAAAGTCTCCGTAGTTCGTATCCTCTCTGACCGAATCTATCAATTCTGAAAGCGGTCGGAAACCTCTACACATTCCTATGGGGTTTTCTAGACTAACCTGGGAGTTACAACGGATCACCAAAGCCTGTCTGCCTCACAGACGACGCGTATTCTTCCATATGTTGAATAAAGAAGAAATGAAGAGAGAAGAAAATAACGAAACAAATGAGGTTATATTATTAAGCATCAATACTCACAGTCCGCAGCATCCATTGCAGCTTTCTTCCGGACTCAATGCGATGCGAGTTCCCTTTCTTCATTGTTCCCCACTTCTTCTTCAAGAAGGTTTCCCGCAGAATCTCTTCGATGCAATATTAGGTCCCACGTACGTGTTGGACCTGTCACAATGGAAACGCAGTCTCCTTACGATCCTTTTCTTCAAGCAAGCTAACTGCTACTACTTTGCTTCGAACAGTACTGTGCCGTTAGAACACCAACTCTAATTTCAGTCAGCCTTCCACGAAAGTCGTTAAGTTTAAGTTCAAATGCTGTCAGTTCCTATTTCATCATAACTGCAAGTAGATGAAGAGAAAGGATAGGAACGTTCTTTCAGATTTTTCTCATTCCCCCTTTGAAGGAGAAGACATGAACGTCAGAAAATGTGGTGAGACTTTAGAAAAATAGGAATTTTCTGTCCGCACTGTAACTACCAAGTTGGCATCGCCTTTTAAGAGGTGCTTAACTATATATTTTCGACATTTCATAATGTCATGACTCTCTTCGGGGGACATCTGAACCACATACCACTTGGGTATTTATTTTCGATTCCTCGATCCCAAAATGAAATGAAACAATTGTCTAATCATTCGATTTCTCTATATCATTATCCTCAACTTCGTATTCAAATAACAACTGCGTTTTGAACTAGGTATCTCTCTGTCATTAAGATTCGTCACGGAAGGGTCAAGTAGATTAGTGGAGCATCAAAAGCTCTGTCCATTTAGAATTAAAGAAAGTGTGATTTATTTGTCAAAATATATTTTTTTCCCATTAATCTGATGCGTTCTTGCAGGTTACCTAACATGCCTGCTCGGCTCGATGACACATACGAGGAGTGGCTATTATGTTTCCAGACTTGTTTTATTGCTGAACTTTGAGAGAGAGGAGGGGAGTGGGGCAATGACAGTAACACGGAGGGGATCCTTGGCTGATAACTGGGCAAGTTTCAATGTGGTCTGACCAGTACGCAGTGAGCCGCGGTCCGTCATGGTAGACCGTATTTGTGTGCGCTGGCGGATTTGAAATGGAGCGTAATCTCGAGCAGAGAACTAACGTCAAATTTTGTGTTAAACTGAGAAAGTCCGCAACCGAAACGATCGAAATGTTAAGAAAAGTTTATGGTGATCATACCATGTCAAGAGCGCAAGTTTTTTGTGGCATAAAAGGTTTAAAGAGGGAAGAGAAGACGTCAATGACGAACAGCGTTGTGGAGCGCCAATCGCCAAACGAACACCTGAACATGTCTTAAAAGTTACGTATTTGGTGCGTTCAGACAGAGGGTTGACAATTAGAATGATAGCCGAAGAGTTGAATTTAGAGAAAGAAACTGCTCGAGGGATTTTGAAGGATGATTTGAGCATGAGAAAGGTGACAGCGAAAGTGGTGCCTCGGTTGCTGACAGCTGAACGAAAACAAAGGCGATTGGACTTTTGTTTGGTTCTCTCAGAAAGAGTTGGAGAAGGAAATATTTTGGAAAGAATCATCACTGGAGATGAGACATGGTGCTATCAATATGATCCCGAAAAGAAACGTGAATCCCTTGAATGGAGAACTGCACATTCACCGAGACAGAAAAAAGCGCGAATGTCGAAGTCGAAAATCAAGACGATGCCGATTTGTTTTTTTTTTTTATGTCAACGGAATCGTCCACTCAGAGTTCGTGCCAGGACAAATAGTCGACCAGATATTGTACAAGAACGTTTTGAAGAGGTTGCCTGAGGCTGTGAGGAGGAAAAGGGGGGGATATGTTGAAGGAGAACTCGTGGATCCTGCATCACGATAACGCGCCAGCTCACACAGCCCTGTCTGTCCAAGAGTTTTTGGCCGCCAAACGGGATCACTGAAATGAAACACGCGTTGTATCCGCCCGATTTAGCCACCAGTGACTTTTGGCTGTTTCCCAAACTCAAAAATTTTTTGAAAGGCCACCGATTTCCAAGCATTGAAGACACTCAAATAAATGTGATGCAGGCTCTGAAAGACATCCCGAAAGAAGATTTCCACCGCTGTTTCCAGCAATTGCAGCATCGTTGGGATAAGTGTATAAGTTCTGGAGGGGATAGTACTTTGAAGGCGATAAATGTGATTAGTTTGTAATTTTAAAAATATATGCAAAAAATAAAGTCTGGAAACTTAATAGCCACACCTCGTCATGTATTTTATTGTCCCATTCCGGCTCCTGCTTTGCTAAAAATTCAGAATCTGAGATATTGTCTTCCCTGACTTCTTCTGATACCAGAATCCCAATTCTCCCATCTCGAATTTAACCTACAAAGCCACGCCAAGCACTCTTCACTAATTTGAATCAATATTTAAAGGGAAATACCTTTCCTATAATTACGGTTTCCAGTCTTGCCTGCAGGTCTTTGGAAGCCAGTTTTATCAAGAGGTTTTGCACTCGGGAACATTCATAATTTAAAAAAAATTGCATTTCTCAGTTGCCATTTAGGCTTTGCATGCATTTTCCGATTTCATCGAACCTTTTTTTACTTTGATTCAATCGATTAATTTTTTGAAGTTATTTTTTAAACGGGTTAAACGGTAGTGTGGCAAAGTCTCAATCGCCAGACATTGGCATAATGCGAATATTTCAAAACTACTGAGCAAAGACCTATCGAATAATGCGCACTTAGTGAACAATTTGATATTTTTCCGTACTTTTAATGGTTCTTATTTCTTGGTTCATCTACAGGAAGTACTCAAGGTCGCTTTCGCGATTCTTTGAAGGTAAAGGCAGGGCCGAAAGAACTCACTCTTTTGAAGGAAGAGTTCCAGTTAGAATGTCAAGTTCAGCTCACTTCTGCATGAATGCACTTCTGCCTTTGTGGCGCGTCCTTACACCGTTCCCTAGAAACGATATCACATGTACGAGTCGAGCCCTGGCTGGACGACCTAGGCTAACTTCTCTCTGACGTGGGGTGAATGCTTCAACGAAGAATGGCTGGCATGGCGAGAATCGTCGATCCTATCCTCCGATGTGATTGGACGAAAAACTTCATGGTCGAAGAAGAAACTCATCGGCGCGCATAGGCAAAGCCTCTGTCCAATATGCTGTCCAACAAATGCGATCGATGAAGTCTGTTTCCTTCAACTTCGTCAGTAAAAAATTGTGAGATCGGATCTTCAAAATTTCACAATACCAAGAATTGGTTTTTACCGTATGGCCCGTTGGTCATGCAGAAGCAATGCACTAATCTCGGCATCCTTACTGGATACAAATTTATATATTTATACCAATAATTTAATTTGAATAATAGTCGTTACATTTTTCATTTCGATCTAGGGAAAGAAATTAATATAAAACTGACATGGATTGTGCGGAAAGAAATTGATTTTTTTAGAGAATCCGGAATCTCACAATAAAAAATACAATTTATAAACGTATATATTGTTACGGAGTGATAGAGGGAGACGGACGGCATGAGATGTCGAAAGAAGCCAAGGAACGGCCGGGAATTGAACCCGGACATCCTGGTTGCCGGTCAGGTGTGCTACCTATACACCACCTAACCCCTGACATTCAGTCGGGCCTCTCGAGGCCATCCTCATCCGTCACAATATCATAAAATCCCGTTGGCCGAATTTGTGCCGAATATGAAGTTTTTAGGCCGCTCACTAATGGAGGTGGGCCTTTTGAAATAAGCAAGCAACTTTATGGACACCCTATACTATGGTGTTCTAATGAAAACGGGACAATGGTTGTCACTCAAAGCCCAAGGGTAACCTATGGGTAGCCTAAGGTAGGGGACTACTTTTCCCCTTTTAATTACAATACCCATAGTATTTACTAAACTTTACTTGCTAAATTGAAAGACTGGAGGCATGACTTAGTACCCATTTCCTTGAGAATGCAATTATTTCAAATGAATCGATCGTCATCTGGAAGCAAATTGAGTCTCAGACGGGTTTCTGCTTCCAATCCAATTGCCAATTGTCATTATTAAAGCAATCAAGAACACTTGGTATTGAGGAATTTACGAAAAGAAAATGACTCCAAGCGAGGAATGGATCGCCCAATACTTATTTCCCCCCTTGGAACTAAAAAAGTGAAAAAATTGTAGAAAATCCATGGAGTAATTTGTGAGAGATACTAAAAATAGTTGAAGAGGTACCCGTCAAAAGTACGGTATACCACGTATAGTTTTAATACTATATATTCTGCGAGGTTTTGGGGAAAGGGGAGGGGGGTTGTGACAGTTCACTCGTGCCTTTCGCAAATGCTTCTAATTCATCTTTAAGTATGCCAGAATGTCGTACCAAGGCAAAGTAACTAAAGGACTTTAACATTTAATGACGTTTAATTTCTCCAGAAATTAAAATGTCGACATGGAAACCATGGATGAGTTTCCATATAATTTGGGAACCTTCATGAGAGAGATTCATGTCTAAATATTTGGCAAAGGATACGACTCCAAATAATGATTTATGAAACTTGGTGAGTGGTATAAATTAGTGGCTTCACAGCTATGACAGAAGGTGCAGGGTCAATAGGTCACATCATTTATCGTGATTCATGTGAATCACCTGCCGGACATACGGCCCTTGAATAAAATATGTGGATTAATGAAGGGAGGAAACTACACGCGCTCTCCCTCGCCCCTAAGAGGTCCTTTCCCATTTGACATTCATGATCTTTTAACATAAAAAGTAGGTGGGGGCCAATATGCTATGGCCTAGATTGTTCTGCGACGCATGCCAGAATTTCAAAGGGAAAACTAGGGTGCACGTATCCAATTTCAAGTTTGTAAACACATATCAAAATATTTAATTTAATTTTTGAGAGGGGGGGGGGAGGGGCAGGGTGGTCTTAGTAAATAAGATTTGAGCAATCAGGTCAGCAAGGGTTTTCTCACCCAGCCTCTTCAGACCATCTCTAATTTCCCTTGGTCAACAAAAAATTAAGGGCCAATTTAGAAATTCTTGTAACTTTTAAACGACCGGTTCACGGAAGTATAACGACACAAAAGATCTGCTGTGGCCCTTGTTCGCGCAAAAATGTTTAAAATTGAAGTAGGGAATCAAGAATACAAATATTGTAACATATGCGTACGAAAGAAATAGTATTTTGAAGGTGTAATCACTCTCCAGCAGCATCGGAACGATCAATGAAGGATCTGTGAACGTCCCACATAAGGTCCTGAAAACATGGAATGTTCTTGACAATCTTTGGTCGACTATTTAAAGGTCAGAAGTTTGGAGGAGTCATAAACAGTTGAAGTTACGGTTTCCCTGAACGTTCATGAAGGACGGGAACTGAATGTCCCCAAGCAGCACTAAAATGTTCAAAGAACTTATTTTGGGATTCATACAAAAGGCCCTTAACATCTTGGAACCGATCTCTTCAGCATTAAAATTATACTAGGTTCAAGTATTACCTTGCTCCCGTGCTAAGTATGTTGTTTGTTCTTCACCCCTCTAAGTTAGAGGGGTAAAGAAGTAATTTTGCCCAAACTCATAGCAAAATATCGGTGAAAAGCTTGCAGTCTTTTATTTTGAAATAAATGCTACCTAATCGACAGAAAAGCCGGGAGGTTTTCATAAAATCTTATAGACTTGGAGAACAGCACCACACATTTCATCTTGAATGTTGGTGATCCTGACCACTAAGCGCTTGGACGATGACAAGTGCGGTGAAACCAAACCTGACGTTCTTCGAAAACTCTCATTTTCCTTCTGGAAAAATTCGAACACCGCCACGTACAGTGGGGTCCCGGCTGTGAGACCGTGAAGGACTCCCAACGTTAACCGGTCCGGACTTGTCTCTTTGATGGGGATCCCCAGGTCAACACCGACAGGGAAGAAAGCGGAGAACGAGACGAGATACAGAGCTATGATGGGGAGTCGGGTGGCGAGGGACGCCATCTTCGTCCCCAGGGACAAGGCTATCATGTATTTGTGAGCGGCGATGGCTGTAAATACGATCCAAACGTGGGTCTCTTCTTCTTCCAGCCTAATGTCGATACCTTCTAAGAGCGCATGCAGAGAAATAGCGACGGTTACGACTGCATTACGGAGACTCACTCTCCAGTACGGGAAATGAGTGTCACACATGGCCGGAGCATCATCTCTCCCCCTCCGCGTATTTCTTGAGTAGCGTGATTGTGGTCGTGATCCTCTTCCTGATCTTGATCGTGATCATGGTCAGTGCAGACGGTGAAGGTATTGTTCCCTGGCTTCGGGTAGAATGTGATGGAGGCATGTAGATAAAGAGGATTCCTCCTAAGCCCATGATCAAAGAATGAACCCCCAAAGTTGGAATTTTTCTGGAGTCAGCAATCTGACAACTATATGTGTACCAAGTTTCAGCCTCTCATCATGTCTAGAACATGGTTAGAATTAGCGTCAGTCAGTCAGTCAGTCAGTCACCATCGTCCATCGAGTGATACAGGGTCCAATAGAATGCCTGGTCTGGTACTCTCTAGTTGATGTAGTGACTGTTCATAACCAAACCCCTGTTCAAGGCCAAGCGGCTGCGTATGGAAAACATCCGCCAACGGCCAAGAGCCTGCTTAAGGTCTGAAGCCTTGAGATCCAAAAATCCAAATGCCTTAAATCCAAATCTACAAAAGAACATCGTCATTGTAACTGTGATTGTCAGAGGCCTTCTGTTTTTTATTATTATAAATTATTTATTTAGTTACTCATTTGTTTATTTATTCATTCTTTAGTTCAAGTATTCCTTTTTTATCAATTTCAAGTTGGATAGATTATTCGGAGTGGTCTAACTAACCTTTTATTAGGCAACCCACAGTGGGAGGCCAAGTACCATCCTGACCCTAGCGCCACAGTACCTCATATTCTCTGTATTGATTTCAAGGAATTTCGTGGAGCGAGAAAAATGTGCGTGAATCCTCCACGTAAAAAAATGCAGATGTTTATGCTCATCTCACATATATTGCGCCATATCGAAAATACAAGAAGCTACCTCTCTATCTATCTCCATAGTTAAATTATCCACTCTTCAGAGCTATCTCTATGAAAATGCGTCATGTTAGCGATTATTCATAAAAGTAATGGCTGTTTGTTGAATAGCTGAATAATGAAAATCAAAGTGCCCAGGAAGGGTTTTATTTCAGTTGCACAATACATGTTATATCTGGATATGCACTTGGAACTCCCATTCTATTCTTTTCGCCCGAGTAGGACAAAGTGCGGCACTAAATGGATAGTGGTCTGAGTTAAATGTTTATTGGCGCTAGCTTAAAAAAAAAACCCTTCCCCTCCCCCCGGACGTGAGTTATTGTCATTTGAAATAAAGCTAGGTAGGTCTCAGCAATTGCTTCTGTTTGCTAGATTTCTTAAAACCGCGACTATGAGATGGAAATATTCCTGATGGTAATATGCCTGATGGTCAGACTGTGTTGAGCATAATTCGGGAATCTTCATAGAAAGGACATTTAAGAGCTGGCTCATTCCCTGGAAAAAAAAATGTAAGCCAGGGATCGGATGTTATCTCCCTGCATAATTTTTAATTCCACAGTTTCCGAAGCTGCAGAGGCCTCATGGAACGTGCGTTGTGAATGTTATTGGCTAACGGGTGGATTACTCAAGTACTTTATCAATTAGAGGATTAGTGAAAGCATTATTGCTGGGCTGTGATTCGTTTGATAAGTCACCACTTTGGGTCCCCCTCTTAAGTTCATTATTTCCATGTTCGATCAAATCGATTGCATTCTACGTTACAAGTCAAATCTAGCTAATGAATGATGACAATCGTAATCTTGCTACATGTGCATTCCAACGGAGATTCCTGCATGTATCTCAGCATGTGCTGCTCCATAATCACCAGTTCTCCAAGCCCAGAGCAAAACTAAACTGAAGGTTTTTGACCCTAAGCTCTGCAAGAGCATTGTATGGAATGTTCTCACCATCTATCCAGGTGCATACAGTGCCCGTTTTCAGTTTACCTCCCCCTATCCACAAGCCGGACGGATCCACCAGTGCCGGGGCCATGTACGTGATGAGGTCATGCCAAGCTTATCCTCTGTCATCCATGGACAAGTGGCCTCTTCCATCCGCCTCAGAAGTGGTTGTCGCCGTGGTATAATTCATTGACCCTTTCTTGAAGTTTAGAAAGTGAATATTAGTGGTGATCATGGCGAAGGAGTAGTCTCAAGGGACGAGTGCGCCTGCGACAAACGTCGAGGTAGTAACGAAGTCGATGGGGACAGTTCCATTCATGTATAAATCATCCTGACAGCGTGTAATTCAAAATCGTATCTGAAACTAATTGTTGTCCATTCGCTTGTAATTATAGGATGTAACCTTTTCTTTTACCTCTTTCCCTCTAGCGAACGGACGCCAAGACGAAGCAAGTTCTCAATCATAAAATAAAACTAGACAATCGACAGATGGAGGTAATGGAGTGAAGAAGGCTGAGGTCGTGGAGTGGCAACGATACAAGATCCCAAAACATGCATTTTTTTAAATAAATATTTTATTTACTAATTTCCTACACCAGAAGGAGATGCAAGAGCTGGAACTCGCCCAGAAACTCATCTAACAGGAAAGAGAAAATGGCAAAATTGTGAGATTCCGTAGATGGATCCCATGGGAAGGAGGAAAAAATGAGTCAATAAATAAGAACTATTGCTGAAGAATAAGCAAAGCCGATGGCAGAATAGCTGCAGGAAAATTAGGAGAAAGCTTCCCTTCATTTGAAGGCCGATATTCGAATTGGAGGCTATATTAGCTCGAACATCTTATGGGAGATGTACGAAGATAGTTTGACATTCATCTCAATTATGCGTGCGTCCACAGTTGAGCTTCTTTACTTAGATTCTCACTTATTTTCAAACTACCCTCGCCATGACAGATTCGGATAAGGAACTCGGTAATAGCCAATTTCTCTATTATTTCAGCGGACAAGCACTTTTTCGCTATTGAGGAATTTGCGACATTAAAATGTATGTTAAGACTCTACACGAGGAATCACCCAAACCAATTTTTCCACTTTTCAATATGTAGTAGAGAAATTAGTGAATTCTGAAGGAAAAATTATTGGAGCAGTTTGTGAGAGATTCAAGAAAGAGTACCCGTGAAATACTTATTTTCGGGGAGATTCTGGGGAAGAGGGGGACAGTTAATTTTTACCGTATTTCTAATCCATGACAGAATGGTATACCATGACAAGGTAATGGAAGAGATTTTGCACATCTCACGATGTGAAACTTTTCCAGCAGCCCCACAAACACGCTCGCAGGAAATAATTGGGGGGGGGGGGGGGGGGGTGATTCCATATCCGTTGGAAACTCCATGGGAGAGATTTATGGCCAAATATTTGTCAAAGGAATCAACTGCCAAGTATGGGGAAAGGAACATGAGGAGATTGGGACAAATTGGTAAATCCACCGCAATGGACAGAAGGTGTGGGTTCTAATGGCGTTGCACATTAATTATCGTGATTCATATGAACCCCCTGCCGGGAATATACCTTGGAAGCCCATACATAAAAGAAGTCGATGGAGCGGGCAATTTCCTTGTCCTCATCATTCTCTCGTCTCGTAGAGGACCTTTCCCCCTTGACATTCACCTTTTTTGCGCATCAAATGTCGACTGGCGCAAATATGTCATGACTTCCATTTCTCCGCGACATATACAGGTACAAGAACTGCGAGAAGAAAATTCGGGTCCACATCTCCAATCTCTAGTTTCTAAACATGTATTAGAACGTGGTAGTGTTTATGACACAACAAATGAGCTATGAGTGATGAGAAAAAGAAACTGTTGGGAAAAAAAAGTTGGGAAATTTCCCAACTTTTGAACTGGTGATGAACCCATCAAATGCAGCACGTTCAAACTGTCTCATGGTGACCGAATAAATTAGGGTATTTATTACATTCATTTATTTTAACTTGCCTACCTTGCGGTCGCAAGGGCAAAGGTTTAAAACCCCACCTTCCATCCTCGTGAAGACACACTGACCTTGAAAGCAGCCATCTGACGTTGACGAAAGGAGGCACCGCGCCTCGTATGCTCTCGAGTAGATGTCGCACGCTGACACTGCAAGAACGATACAATCGTCGTGCAGATGTGGGGGCATGAAGGTGGTGAATCTTCGCTCGTCGCGCGGAGCCCACTCCCACACGGATGATGTTGGCATATCTGACGACGAGGAACTATTAATATAAGAAGAATTAGTCAATCCTCAAGCAACGATATGTCCCATATCAGGGGTCGCCTTAACAACCCAAGGACAGTTTAGGAGAAGACGATCTCGCTGGAAAAGTGTTAATCCACTGCACACTGTCCGAGAGGCAGAAACTACTACAGGAATCATCGAGTCCCGTGACCTGGACTCCTATGCGTTACGGAAAGCGCATCGAATTCAGACGGCAGGACAATCTTAACGTGACCGACGCCAGGGAAGAAAATACCTACGAACACAGAGCTCTTCCGGAGGACAATGCAATACGTCTCACGTTTCCAGCAGGATGGGCTAGGACAGGGGTCGGGAACCTATGGCTCATGATCCAAATTTGGCTCACGAACCGAAAAGTTTGGCTCATGAGTCATGGCTAAAAATCATGGTAGTTCCTCATTTGTCTCATGTATCAACGAAAGCACTTGTCTGTTGCCAACTTTAGGAAAAATTCCGTTGTTTTGAAAATCTTTGGCTTGCGAGCACTTACCTCAATCTTAATATGGCTCACATGGCCAAAAAGGTTCCCGATCCCTGGGCCGGGAGGATAAAGAAAGGAGAAATGTACGGACGGAAGTACATACATTCGTTCCGAGAAGAGATTCAGCTTATGTTTGACCATGGTCAAGCTTCAGAGGTCCTGGCTGGACAGGAGACGCCAACGTACCAGTATACCTTTTCCCCTTATTTTCTTGTCTTTGCGCCCTTTATTTTTCCATCTTCCTTTTGAAAGAAATTCGACTCGTGTTTCCCGGCCTCCACTGAAAATCTTTCATTTTTCTGACCAATAATTCTCGATAAAACTCGGAGTGAAGCGATTCGCCTCATCTATTCGCATAATGCTTAATTCTCGCAAGAGAATTGGAAACAAATGATTGTTCCCTGGTACCGAACATTTCCAATTCAGCAATAAAACGTCGCACCAGCATTGCAGATTTTATACTCCAGGCAATACGTCTGCACGACACAATGGACTAACTTATTATCAGACCGCAAACTCAAGCCTTTAATGAAACACATTGCATTTTATTTTTTTTTATTCACGCACTTTCAGTTCTACAAATACCCACAATAATGTTCCATGTGTTTGGGGGAAAGGTGCATAAAACCGCAAGAATAGATAAACATGTGCAAATTAGTGATTTAGTAAGTTTGACATATTTCATACGATAGGATGGAAAATCATGAACTCAAAGTTTTGTGTAATTTTGCGAGCGTAATTGTCTCGCGGGAAAAAAAAACACATTCCTCAATTTCTGTGAGGTTGAGCTGATTCATTCGTACAATTTTGCGAGAACGATTAATGCAACGGAAACATCGCCATATCTAGTATATGACGTGAATGGAACAACAAAATAATTTCAGCGAGATGATGGGAGCCTTAGGTTACACGAAGCGAGTTCAGGGCAATCGGATTTCGCAGATGACAGCCCTCACGTTAGAACAATCGGTGTCATTCCACTCGTCGGTGACGTTCGATCCCCCGTAAGTCCAAGGAAGCTCCATGCATTGTTCCGGGATCTTGTTGAATTTGAAGGATGGCTCCCCGGAATGCCAGAAGGTCTGACCCGAGACCGGCGTCCCTGCGGGAAGGAAGGATGAAGGATACACTGTTGTGATTCAAACTGCTCGATTTCTCCTCCGCGAAGATCTCACTTTCATTTTCGGGAAACGATTCCGAATTCCGTTCCGCGGACGATCGCATCAGACTCCCCTTTCCCTGACGGACTCTGATCGTTCTTTGACGATATGGAAACGATATCTTATGATTGTTTGGCAATCATTCTGCTCGAGTTCTTGCTTAGGCGACAATAGCGAGAAATGTTGCAAAGCGGTTGCGATCTATTCATCAAAGGCATTGATATCGACAGGTCGCCGTTCGCGCGAGATCGGAAAACCCTTACCGTCGTTCCAGTGATAGACGTGGTTGCCGTCGAGGTCGTTGCCCCCCAACCAGAAGTTCTTCATCGCTCCGATTTTCGACGTGGCATATTGAATGATGTGTTTGTGCCAGGCGACTCCCTTGTCGTCCTGGACGAGGTTGGCCTTGTCGGTCTTGCAAGCGGCAACCCCGGTTGAAAAATTCATATCCGCGGTCATATTCTTGAGGAAATGTATCTCGTTCGTGATCATCGCGAAGGTGTAACCGGGTGGGACGAGTTGGCCTGCGAACGTCAGAGAAGCGATCCTTGCAAGGCGCAAAGAGTCAATAACACGATTCAAAGTACGGAATGCACGATCCTCTCGTCCTTTAAAAACTGAGAATACAAAAAAAATGGTTCACTTGTCGAAAATCTCGACCGCATAGCTCGCAACTATTTCTCGTAAATGGAATCCAGTAAGTAAGTTTTTCCAATTTGCTAAAGGCCTATTTCGCATCTTGATGGACATTTTTCAAAATGTTTCGTATGATCCGCAAAACTATGCGCTCTCTTCTCATACCTATGCGTCCGACAGTCTTCACAACGTCTGACCTTTTAGCAAAATCAAAGTACGCTCTTCAATATTGCAACAAACGGGGTTAGGAACGTCTGAGGACAGCCAAGAAGCGAACGTGCTAAATAGTTCTTCCAAAGGGACATCCCTCATCTCAATTTCCATTCCCATTATAAATTATCTAAGGAGCAAGGAATAGAAGCAGGAGACTTCGCCCAGTTTCTTTTTTTTTCATTGCTCAAAGTAACGTCATGCGATGAAATACATCATACGGGACCGTCGGTATTCCTTACTGTCATAGGTTTCTCGTTCGTGCATCATACAGGAAGAAAATAAAAAGGCGATAATGTGTGACTGAGGGGGAAAATCCAACTCTCCCTCATCCTAAAAATATAACATACACATATTGTCTACCACGGTTTAGAGTATGGAAATGCTGCTGCAAAAGAAATACGCCATAACAAATTGTAAAAGATGGAATTTACAATGATAAGTCACGTTGTGATGGGTAACAATTCTTAGATTTCAAATCGAAGAAGCTATTTGTCAGGAACTAATCGAAGAGTGTGAAGACTTCTGAAGCCCAGAGCTGGGTTTCTCTTTTTCGAGCTCATTATTTTCAATAATTCACGATCCGCTTCAATTTCATCATTGAAACTTCACGTTGGCCCAGCATCAAGAAAACGAAGCAAGTTTTTCGTAATTTTAGGCTAGATTAGGATAGTGCACACTGCTCTAATAGAATAGAATAAATGATGTTCACTTTCACTCATAGATTCACAACGAATGATGGTAAAAGCTTTAAATGAGAAGTTAATTATAGAAGACACACGAAACAATGCCATGATATACATGTTTTACAATGTGGGAGAGTTCTTGTCCTAAAAAGCTACATGCAACATGAAATAAGAAACACGGTAAAGCATCACCGAGCGACATTTCAGAGTTTGGGATCGTCGCGCGACGCGACGGAAAGAAAGCGTGGCGGGTCGGGAGACGAGACTTGGAGAATATTCTAAGCGGGACTAAAAAAAGTTGAGCTTGTTAGGATTCAGCCTCGGTGATGCTGATCTTGCCCCTTCTTTTGTATTTAATAAAAGGAATATGAACACGATTTATCGTAGGATGTGCACTTTTTCCTAAATTATATCGAATTACGGCTAATGAAGTGGTGCCAGACGAGGTGTGTCATTTGTTATTCGCGCATCTTGCACCAACAATTTTTTTTTTACCTTGAAATAACTCTAAATTTCAGTTTGAACTTTTCTAAACGTTAGATTTCGAAAGAAATTTCGCAAGAGTAAGACATGAAAATCTCACTTCGAGTTTCTCTTTTCGTGCATCAGCATTGAATTCGGGTTGTTTTGTTCGTCATTTCTAGAGTTTTGGGATTTGGTCAAAGAATTGGAAAAACGGACGTAAGCAAAAGGGGAAAGAAATAATACTCGCGTAATTGTATGCACGTGCGAATAGCGAATTTACAAACCAAAATTATTGATGAATGTATCCAAACAAAAGTGTTGAATAGAATGCTCTTCTTTTCCGATCTCATGTCACACGTTTAATGAGTTCGTTCTGTCAATGATGACTTTCCCTGCAATCGAAAATATATTTTATGTTTCCTCGGGGATCTCACTGTCATAATAGAGCGTGGCAGAGATGTCGGTGAGATCGCTTTGCACGGTGGAATCGATACCTCCCAGCAGACAGACCGGATCCAGGCCGACTCTCATCTCCAGAGAGAACACCCTGCAGCTGGCTTTCCTTCGATGGGGAAAAAAAATAATAATTCATGACCTGTGACTCGCGGGTCCGTCGTCTCGAACGGAATTCACTTGGAGCACGAGCAGCCGCAAGTCTTGGCGCTTTTCCCGGTGAAATTGGCGATGGGATTCACGATCTTCGCGTTCACGTCGGGGACTCGTTTGTAAACCGTTGCATTTGCCGTTTGTGCTGATGCACCATCTCGAAAGCACGACTGCAGCGTGAATAACACGCCGACCTGAAGAATAAAGTCTGTTATCGTTTTTCCAAATATTCAAATAAAAATATACACATTATGGGGAAAATGAGGAATCACTTTTAAGCCGTAACCCTTTAGCTACTTTCACAGGGTTTAAATGTGAATGGAGTTATCCAGACATCTAAAAATATCATATGAATGGATGATGATACAAAAATATTTTCAAGGAACAATTATTCAAACCAAATTGGAAAGTTACAGAAGACCCTAAACCTTTCTAGGTGTCTCTCCTCCCTGCCTCGGTTTTTCGTAAGAATTGTTTCAAACTCAATTGTCAATACCGATTGGTTATCCAATCATTAATTGAAATGAACTCGGGAAAAAAACTCCAGTAAACGTCGAAAATAAAAAAATTCAACATAATTACTTTCAATAAATCGGAATTCGTATGTGGCCTGGACCATTTCTCCGAGTCTTACCTTCGAGGGATGAATCGCGGAAAAACGACGGATTATGGACAGTAAACGCTTCAGGAAAACCGTTTCGGCGAAAGTCGAGATAATAAACAAGAGGGTATCAGCCCAGGTACAGATTTGGCATTCCATTGACCGCTGTACCACTGGATTTATTATACAGGGTGTTCGAAAAGTCAATGTGCAGTAGAATTCATTTACTTTGTTGCATGTATTTTGTGTTGTACAGCGTATCACATGAATTGCATCATCAAAGACATGAATTTCCGCTCAATAATTCATGAAATATTAGCACCCATCCCCGATTCACATAAACGATTGTCTAAAATTCCTAGCTACAGTGAGGCCTCCTACGTCATGTCCGGAATTCTACTGCAGGGTGACTTTTCGAACACCCTGTATATATTCACCGCATCCTAAGCAATAAGTAACTGTTGTCATTGGTTCGGCGTTGACCTGTTCTGGATCTGGATGGTCCGTGCGTCCGCGTCGCGTGGAGACGTGATGTTAGTATGAAGTGTATAATGCCAGATGCCGCATTTCACGCGTGCGCCTAGCAACCCTGTCTACGCAGCCGGGAGCAGCCGCTCTCCTCCCTTGTGTACTATGGATCCGTCAAACGCTATAGCTGGAAGGGAAGTGGATGTTTTCGCGGAATACGGCCCCCTCCGACCCAATGGACCCAGGCGGAAAGCTGCGCCTGCGCATTGGGTTGTGTTATCCGGTCGGTATGGTTACTGAGGACAGAAGATATTTAGAAAAAAAAAGGGAAAAAGCGACAAATCGACCGCAATGTCTGACGTTTCCCCATAGTACTTATAGGAATGCCCGATAATGAGATGCGAAACAAGTCCTAGTCTCTCACCGCCTGCAGAATCCTGATGGAGAGTTTCTTCTTGGGAGAATTCGCGCCGATGGATCCCATTTTCCTGGGCCGTGTCCGCGGAGTAGCGTGGAAATCCTTCCGGGTTGACGGCCTCGAGCGGGTCGGACCTTATTCCAGGAATTTCTTCCTCCACAATCTCCCCTTTTGAAGAAAGAATTTAATCTATGTATTCTTCAATCTACTTTTTTTTTTAATTGCATTTTCGCCGAAGGATGCTGTACTGTCCGGAAATGACAAGAATGGGGTTAATAGGCTATTAAGAAAATAATTTCCGATTCGAAAGTGAAATTTAACAAATTACAGTAGAGTCGTGTGGCCGCAATGTACTACTCAAAACTTACTGGAGAAAAGGGTTCACAGGGATCAGCGGGAAAGGATTTGCTCCGAACAATTAAGAAATGTTCGTTTTGGGAATATCCGAGTCATTTTTCCATCCGGAGTGAATTCAAGGGGAAGATGTGTCAGCGTCGTTGGTCGAGACATTTAACGGGGTTCTCATTCTTTGCCACCCTTCGGGGAATTGGATATGCGACATTTCGTTACGCTAAATACCTGGAAGATCTGCAGCGCCATATATGCTCGGTAGACTAGGGACGATGTTTCTGTGGACATTGGTCTCTTGGTCGAGCGTTCGTAGCGTGAGGACGTGTTGGAGGATACTCTCGAGGTTCTGTCAGCTAAGTCGTGAGGTAGTTGTTACCTGGCTACTTTGTAGCAGTATTCATAAGTTTTCTGATAGCTACCTCCAACTTCACATTAAATCAGTATCAATCAGCTTAATTACTTTAAGTATTAGCTCATTACTCGTATTCCTTTTACTAAAAGGACTAGGACAGTACAGTCTTACCGGGTTACAACTAGTGTGAAGTACTGCAAAGTATAAGTCTAAAGCAATAGGAGTGTCGATAGGGATCAATAACATTAAGTAAGATGCCTAGGATGTGTAGATGCGTTCGTTGCGGGGATTGGGTAGGTGGGACTAGTGTACGAGAGGTATGCCAGGTATGCAGAGTCTGTAGCTTGGAGGAGCGACTAGGGGAGCTATCGGGAAGGCTCATTAGCGTGGAGGAGGAGATTAGGGGGATCAGGAAGGAGGTGGGCGAGGTACAGAGGGATGATTTAGTGGCGAGGGTAGTTAGGGTGGAGGAGGCACTCCGGGGGTTCCCCAGCCTTCCGGACTTTACTGGGAGGGTGGCCCTTTCGTCCTTTGACAGCGCGTCGAGTGCCGACTCCCAGGTGGCTAGTAATTGGGCTCAGGTCGTAAAGGGGGCGAAGGTTAAGCGATCCCAGGAGGCAGTCATTAAGACCGAAAACAAGTTTCTCGGGTTGAGGGAGGTCAGCTTGGA
>CAJPEV010001408.1:0-20337 GCA_905338385.1 Darwinula stevensoni
CAGGAGAGCACGGTTGAGATGGTATGGACATGTGAAAAGAAGGGAAGAAACCTATGTTGGAAGAACAATGGAGCTGGGTTTGCCCTGAAAGAGAGGAAGAGGAAGGCCAAAATGGAGATGGATGGATTGTGTTAGGAAGGACATGAGAGGGATTGGTGCGGAGGAGGAGGATGCCCAGAACAGAGACAGATGGAGGAGATTGGTGTCTGCTGCAGCGACCCCACATGAAAGTGGGAACAGCTGGTAGAAGAAGAAGACTGTGTTACTGTGATACTACTATATCAAACGGCAAGCGGCAGAACCCCCGTATTAGACATACAACGGTGAGAGCCTAGAGATAGTGAGTTTATTCAATTACTTGGGGGTAGTCGTATCGCAGACAGGCACTTGGGCTCCTGCCATAAAGCAGAGAAAGATACAGGCTGGAATAGCTCTCTGGCAACTATTAGGGGTACCGTAAAGTAATGTCGTTTTTTTGTATACCAAATGTTAACGTTATTTATTGTGTTTTCATTTGTTTTGAAGTGAATTTCAATAATCTAAAGAGCCGTTATTTGTCATACATTTTTCGATAACAAAAACTTTTTCATCTTCTTCTGTCTGACCACATTCCCGAAAAGATCCAAATGCGACATATAAATGCGAAAAGATCCAAATGCGACAAATGCCTATGAGTTTCGTAAGGGAAGTAAGGCAACGGAGGCCAACAAAAATATTTTTGGTGTTTATAGAGATGTATAAACCGCAAATGCCAGGGTTGGTTCAGTAAATTCCGGTCAGGCGATATTGACCTCTTGGATGGTCATCGTTCGAGAAGACAGGTTGAGCTGAAAAACCTCCTGAGGTCGGAGGATGATTCAGACCCCGATCAAACCATCCAAAAATCTGCAGAAAACTTAATTATTCATGGTCTAGTGTTCAAAAACACTTTCAACAAAACGGGAAGGTTAATAGACTGACGGACAGAATCTGGAAAGACAGAATCTCGAAAGATGGAATTTCGAATGGACGGAATCTCGAATTCCATATTCTCGATCGAATATACGAAAAGCGTCCACAGAAAAAGAGCTCATACCTGCAATGTTCGCGCAAATGCCCACTTGATATATAAATGCACCATAGTAGTACATAACATTGAATCAACATTGATTTAATGTTATGTGCTACTAGAGTATAAATGATTAACAACGTAATAAAACATGAACATAAAGGAAATTCGTAAAATTCTTGAATGTTTCAACACCGGATCAATGAAAGTAGGATTGTTTCCAGGAATATACATTAAAACGTGGGACAACAGGTCAGATGAGATCAGATCAGGCATGTGGGATTATGTTGCTACTTAGCCCATGCTTTGAAGACACTCCGATGGCAATGGGATAATTGAATTGAGACATTTGAAGTTTGAGATGAGAATGCCTGGTCACCTGCAATTATCTCGGAGATAGGGGTGCGTTGATCCGGAGGAAGGCCGAGTGGTGGAACTCCCTACTGAGGATCACTTGATAAAATCTTTAGTGTTTTAGACAAGCCCCGAGACAACCCCCTCGTACTCCCTGTAGAGTATGGAGAGGAAAGTAAAATGCCGTTGTTTGGAGCATTTGCAAAAAGATCATAAGATATCATTATGGTATATTGTTGCTATTCATTTCACTTCGAGCGATGCCTGCCTGTTCCTCTTTCAAATCCCCATTAATTCTAAAGCCGCGGTCGACTTTAGTGGTTGAAGGTATCTCCGCATCTATGTCCCTATAAAAGCGTGCAGACGCCTCACCTCAGGCAGTCAGGATTTCCATCAGGAGTTCAAGATCATGGCCGAATTCGTCAAAAGTCACAAAGGAAGCGAAGAGCTCGTTCTAAACGGGTATATTTACGAACGCGATTCGCTTGGAAGCTGTGGGGATTTCAAAAGGACTTTAATATGTCATAGCAAATAAATCAACAAACACAACATAGCAAGAATGCCATAGCGCACACAATGAAAACGAGACACACTTGGAAGAGTCTCCGACACGTTCAGGATAATAAAAAAAAGTGAAATATAAAAAATTTGCACCACTGAACAACAATGGGCCCGGTGAGAAACCGATCATGTAATTCATTACATTCTTCGCAAATGAGTAGGAAGTATCAGGAAATATCAGGAAGTATTTTTGGCACAGATGCTGGGGTTTCAAATGGACTTTGAAAATAATGATAATAATACGTCAAAATTAAAATAAGAAAAAAGCATTTCATGTACAAAGGAATTGATTTCAATCACGAAAGGGGACAATACACTTTAAAACCTGCACAGGATTGGGATTGGGAGCCTGGGATTGGGTCCCCGCCTCCAGGAGGGTTGGAACCTCCTCTTGGCCATGGGACGACGTGGGAGATACTGGAGATGCGTCGAGGTCAAGTCATCCCGAATTCCGCAAGGGAAGAGCGATTCGGACAGTGAGGGAATCAGAGAAGGCCGCAAGAAGCACGATCATCCAGTTGTCTGGAAATTCATCGATGCAATCAAGAAGTAACAGAGCTTGACGGAGCTAAAGGGGAACCAATTGATAAGGATGATAAGCCAAGAACGGAAGAAGTACATAACCGTGGCCGAACTAATCAAGAAAATCGTTTCCGAGTACCATTAGCGCGACTTGGATTCATACCTTGGAGGAATCGCACATAATATAGGTCATGTCATATATGTAGTTTTTCATTGTATGGCTCTCATAGTTTTTCATTGTATGGCTCTCTGAGTTTAAATTGCCCAATTGATTACATGACTGATAATATCCATCCATCCATAATGAATATCCAAAAAAGTATTCTGTTCGAGTTGAAATCCTTGAATTGGAGAATATGGAGATCGAGATTCCGTCCATTCGAGATTCTGTCTTTCGAGATTCTGTCCGGGACTCAATAGACAAGGCGTTTGAGTTTCACACCAACTTTCGGCACAAAACCAAAAAACGATTTCGGCCGAACTTTCGGCCGAAATGGTTTTTTGGTTCCCGGTTAGGCGTTTGGGTTTCACACCAACTTTGGTGTGAAACCCAAACACCTAACCGGGAATAACCGGGAAGGTTAATAACCTTCCCGATGCTTAGAAAATCTTGGGATGTTCATATGAGGTGAGGAAATCAGAGGAAAAATCGCATCTGGGGAAATGTTTTAAAAGGCATCCTGGACAACTTGGGCTTTTCTTATGCATGGTGGGCAGGACCAGGAGGCAAGTGGTTCTTTCTCTCATTAATACCCTCAAAGAGCGACTGAGGGATACGGATGGTGAAGTACAACAGGCTCGCTGTAGGGCTATGAGATCCCTAAGGATATATGCAGAGATGAAGAGGCCACTCTCAAGTGAGTGTATGACAGGACTGATAAATTCGTGAGATCCCAAAGAGCAACTCTGAGGCTGGGAACGTGGAAATGGCCGATACTAACGAGTGTAGAAGATGACAAAAAGTACATTTGTCCCTTTTGTCGGGAGGAAGAGAACGAATTATATCTTTTACTCCAGTGCCAAGCCTATGCAAACCTGCGGCATACTTGTATGCCAGACCTCCAAGAGAGGAAAATCCAAGAGCCTCCCCGTTGGCACGTTGCGGGATGTGTGTGAATCGGCACTTATGTGGGGAAAGTTAGCATATTTTACGAGAAAGGCACTGGATCGAAGAAAAGCACTCATGGATTATGCTGAATGATAATGGCTGTATACATGAAGCCTCCAAATAAACTGTATTGTATTGTATTGCATCCATCTGACAGTGGCTAGGAACAAAGGTTCGCACAAGTGACGCCAGATGACGCCGAAGTAACCGCCATAAAAAGCATCTGGTAGTCACGACAGCTGTCCACAAGGCGCCATGCATAATCCAAGCACAACATGCCTTTCCTTTCCCTACTGCCACGAATGTAAACATTTTTGCATGGGACGAAGAGTGGGAAAACTCGAAAAATAGGCCTATCCCCTTTCCCAATCAAAAGATCTCCCCTCTCTCCTCTCAAAATGCGTTGATTTTCATGAAAGCATGAAATATCAATACAAATGTGCCGACGTGACTGTCTCTTCTTCCTTATTCCATTGCTCTTTCCATGCTCCATCTATAGTGGGGTGGTCAAATAGCGCATTCATATGCCATTCTCATCTTGGCCTACCGGAAAATGGAGTGGCAGATCTGTGCCTAACGTAGTACTGCAGTTGTCAGTTCCATAAAAATTAATTGGATGAAACAAGAGGCCATAAAATGCAGCTTTTAGTGTGACGATCTTTTAAATTCCTTCACAAATCATTGCATATCCTTGCTCTATGTGAATTTTCCCTCAATTCCTCCAAAATTACAGCTTTTTTTCATCTTGATTTGGGTATGGAGGAAACTGTCTTTCCTACTTCAGCTGCATTAGAGAAGGGAAAGTAATATTTATGTTGCTACTGAGACCAAGAGTTTCTTAATCAGCAGACTGTTTTATACAATAATAAAATCAGACAAAAGCTATTATTAAATAAGGTGCATGTAAATTCTTTGACAGTTTGATTTTTAAACAAGCAATTTTTGCTTAACTGCACCTTCCGAAAGATCTTTGTCATGGTGATGTTAGAATGTCTCCAGTTTTCAGTTTTTCAGTTTCGGATTTTCAGTTATCATAGACACTATGGCGATTCATACCAATTTCTATGCTATTAGCATAGATTTCGCCTTCTTTGTAGGATAAAAAATTGGAGTGTCATGCTCTTTAATAAAGAGTGAAGTGGATCTGCAACACTCTGATGCCCTTTAGACATCTAAATGATGCAACACTTCCCTGCAGTTCCTTTCCTTTCCTGGTACTACACCAAACCCTAGGATGCCCCACACTCAGTTGTCAATACTGTGGATCCCTTTGCAAGCACTTATGGTAATTACCTGTTGCATATTCTTCAGGTATTTACAAATTTTCTATATACATTTCCCCTTATTCCATAGTTTTCATCATCCTCAGTAATATTCTATGGTCAATACCATCAATGCTTTATTGAGATATTTAAAAAAATGACACGTTTTCTCATCCTTCCACGTGATCACAAGATCACTTATTACAGTGACGTTGAAGGAATTCTTCAAATCAAATCAGATCACAGAAGTAACAAGAAGCAAAAAGTAACAAAACATCTGGCTAATGAAGATGCACTACAGATACTCTCCAATCTATGAACTCATTTAATATTCAACTGCCACCAAGAAAATATTAATATTAGAAAAACCGCAATGAACAAGATCAATAGGGCCCAACCCTTTGACGCTGTTTGGTAATATTCAATTTACGGCCTGGATGAACGTTCAGTGAACGCTTAATTTGAACTGCTTTTGATCGTTCTAAATTCCGGACATTTGATGGTCAAGGAACGTTTGCAACACATTGAATGACATTTTCATTGAGCATTCTTTAAATGCTCCGGTGCTACTTGAGACTGATGTTTTGCATGTGAAAACTGTAAGCTATCAGTGAATCTTTAAAGGGGATCAAGGGACTTTGTGAACACACTGATGTAGGTGAGGTCCGCATCTTGCGAAGATGTGGAGGCACAGATTAGCGTACTGGTAAACCAAGACTAAGGGTGGATTTTTGAACAGAGCATTATCTGATAATGCAGCTTTATTTCAGAGCTTAATTTTATTTATTGCATTATAAATCCGGGAAATGAGGCTGCATTATCGGATCCTAAAATCATCTGTCCAAAAATCCACCTTAAGCTTCAGCAAGATAGATAGTGCTGTATTCGATGATAGCTGTCAAAATTCGGTCGGTTTAAAATTATTTGCAGGAACAGCTATAAGCTGGGTTTCAGCCATTCCATCTCCAAGTGGGTAGTGAAATTGCAAGGGCCCATCCAGAGCCAGTATGAGGTATAGGAATGGAAAGGGTTTTTCTTTATCGCCTTAGACCTCTTCATCAATATAGTATGCAAGCTACATTTTTTACCATTCATTATTAAAAGTTTTCCACATTCTCACATGCAGCTTTTGGAATTATCATAGAATTTCTTCTGGAAATTCATTATCTTCTTCAAAAAATAGTCCCCGACACGCTAATACGTGATGTTAAATGGAACGCCTATGCAAGATTTTCATGGAAGACTGAGAAGGAATGAACAAACTTTCTTCAATTGCCGAGGATGCAATATATACCTGGGCAACATCAGCATTAACTACTTGGTACTAGAAGTTGCAGTGCTTTATAGAACAGCATGGCGAGTCATAGGAGCCCATAGTCCATAGAGGAATTCATTCGATAAGCCTTAGGCAATGGCGGGAAAGGGAGGGGTGGATGAATATTGTACCATGTCTCTGGTGAATTAGTGGATCATTGAATTGACGGACAGGCTCTGGATGGATAGAAAGAACGAAGCCATGTGAACGAGGTCATGCTGACTGAAATGACGAACAGTGGAAAACGGTGAGAACTAGTGTGGAACCTAGATTAACAAGGATTTTGCGTGAGAGTAATCGCGAATATTGAACACAACCAAAGAGTGGGAAGGGAATGCGCCTGCGCGAATGTCCTTTGCGCCTGCGCTATGGACTCTGAGCTTGCGCAGTGGGGCTTTGCCTGCGCTATGGGCCTCAGCACATTTGACAAGCGAAATAATCGCTTTTGAAAGGTGCCAAAGTCAATGAATTGCAATGTGGACCAAGACAAACTCGAAAGATATGCGATCAATGCGGTCAGAACGCAATGAGTGGGAGGAATAAGCACTAGCTGGGATGGGATCCCCATGACTAGGGGATCTGCTGTACCAAGCCCCATGCGGTGGTGTTTTTATTTTTAGCTGACAGGTTCTGGAGGGGTAACAAAAAGAAAAGAACGAGTCCATATGATCGAGGCCATGATCGCGATATGACGAACGGTGGAGAACTAGTTTAGTATCTAGTTTAACACTTTATAGCAGTGGTTCCCAATCTTTTTTTAGTGGCGGCACACATAAGGACACTTGAACTTTCCACAGCACACCCAGCCATTTACTCGCTTTCAATCGGAATCTTGAGCTTGCTTCGCTGAACACAGCCGTTTGTAACGAGTCGTGATGGTCCAACTCTCAGGTCGTTTTCCACGGAGAGATGGCGCTCCCTCTTGCTTTTAAGTTTTTTAGTTTTAGTTTTGGTTTTTTTTTGGTCAACTCTCAAATCGCACAGCACACCTAAGCCTTACTGGCAGCACACCGTTTGGGAAACATTTTTTTTTTATTGGATAATAATCGGGGACGTGAGAAAAGAATTATTTCATGTCAAACCCTCTTAATAAATTCATCACGCAGAAATGATAAATTGATTATTTCAAATATTTGAAGAATAAAACTTTTGAATAAGTGGACTAAGATGATAAGATTCACTTGGAATAGAAATTTCAAGGGAGAGTGCCCCGTTATGATGCATTGTAAGTATACTAACCATTAACCTGTAAAGGGTTAACAAGAATTTCACATGAGACATTGCGAACATTGAATGCAACCAGAGTGGAACACAGAATGCCCCTGCGCGAATGCCCCCTGCGCCTGCGCTATGGGCTTGTGCTTGAGTATTGGGTCTGTGTCTAGTAGAGACTTCCCATTGTGAGTTCCACGGCCTGGGTACCTTTCAATACATGCGCGTACGTCCTTTTGAATCCACATCTGGGTGGACGAGAGCCCATGGCGCATGCAGGCGTACGTTCATCGCGCAGGCGCATTCCTTGCACGTTATTTCGTAACACTCAATATTTGAAATTATTGTCATGCCAAGTCCTTGGTAATTTAGACAGCCCCAATCCAAACTCACCCATTGACAGTCCAGTTGTCAAAATATGGATAAAAGTCCAGAAGCAGTAATCCTTTTGGATGTTCATAGGATGTCATCGCCATGTATCGATTTCGTCTCATTGACCTTTATTTGGGCAAAATTTCCCTACGTCTTCCTCTCAATAATTTCAGGTTTATGGAATGCCGATCTGGTGCTCTTTTTTTTCTTAAAATCTAACATCTTAGGTCGAAACCCAGTAACTTCGATCATCATATCAAGAATTGGATCAATGCATGATTCCATTTGGAATTCGACATTACGAACGAAACGATGCGTCAGTCCGTCTTTGGATATCCATTAAAGTTCCTTCAACGAAGGAACTTCAAAGGGCATCTTCTCACGGTCTATCTTTGGATGTCCTTGCATGGTTGGTCCTTGCACGTTGAAGCCTTCAATCTGGCCTGATATCAAGCAATTCATTCAATAAAAATAAATTTCCCACAATATAAGCGAAGATTGTGCTGAACTCGCAAGTGTGAGTCTCGATCCTCCAAATTCTAATTGATGGTTCTACGGAATACTCAATGGTTTTTTTCCAATTACAAGTAGAATGAAGGAAGTCATTTAAAGTAATGCGTTTTTTGCGAGACATAATCTCTCAAGGAGACTAGGCAATTCTTGCAAAATGCGTGGAGAGAGTAGGGTTCCCCTGGTAAGGTAAGTCTAGAGGCATCCCTTACTTATCCCTTATCCCTTAGGCATTCATGTCGCCTGTGGAGATGAGCACAGCCTGTTGATCGAGAGGATATAGCAGGAAATTGAGAGAACTCCTATCAAGAATGATCTATTTTACATCCATCATAACTCTTCTCTTTCAGATCCCTCTAGGGAGGTAATCAGCGAAAAATGCTGCCCTTTCCCCTGTCACCTGCGTGCAAATTTTCCTCCATTGCTACCTGGGGGATAAGTATGCTTGCACCCCTCCATGGTGATCCAATGGGTTTCCCATAGGGAATCTCCAATGTATATGAAAAAAAAACGGCCAAGGATTTTTCTTCAACGAGATTGGATGTCCAAAGTAGATGTACTTGGATGCCCAAGTGCCCATGAGTGTGCGTTCAACGGATTTATTTTGGTTAAAAAGTTCTGCTTGAGTCGTCTTGAGTTATTTTCTATTTTTATTCAACTGCCCTGCATAGTTGCAGCATGTGTATGGAATCTGGAAGACATGGATATTTATCGTGCCATATAAAATAATGGGAAGGGGCAGAAGTTCATTCCCTCTGGCGTCTTCTGTAGACAGCATCCAGCATGCAAATTGCACACGAAAATGCAGAAAGGAGGATTAGGCTTGCACTCTTTGGGCATGATGAACTCTTGGACTTAGTAAGACAGCAATCGCAAATATTGATTGCTACGAAATATTGGGGCATGGAATGCGCCTGCGTACACCATGGGCTCTCGTCCACTCAGATGTGGAATCACAAGGGCGTACGCGCATGCGTTGAAAGGAATCAGACTTTGTAACCCACAAAGGAGTGTCTCTGCTAGACGCACACTTAACACGCAAGCGCAAGTCCATAGCGCAGGCGCAGGGGCCATTCGCGCAGGCTCATTCCGTGTCTCACTCTTTGGTTGCGTTCAATATTCGCGATAACTCTCTTCTCAAATCCTTCTAGAGTCCACGTTAGTTCCCCATCGTTTGTCATTTCACAGTCAGCAGGTCCTCTATCATATGGTCTCGTTCTTTTCTCTTCGTTACCCATCTGGAACCTGTCAGCCAATTCAATAACCCACTAATTCATCAGGGGCATGATACAGTGATCCCCTAGTCATGGGGACACCCCCAAGTGGAAGTTCTGAAAAAGTTTTATTGAACAGGGTTGAACAGGGAAGTTATTAAAGCAGTCCGTCTGTCAGGCAATACGAATGCATAATTAGTCAATTGAGTACTATAAAGATTATAAAGATAATAATATAATAATAAAAAACTAACATTCTCCCGCATGCCGAAAAATTAATCGTCTCCGTCATGGAGAATACCACCTGTTGCATCTGGTGAATTCACAGCTTTCCCACGACGAAACAGCTGACGGCCACGAACCGGACATCGCCTTACTGCACAAGGAGGCAAAGAACTCCGCGTGATCGAGTTCTCTTGTCCAACCGAGAACATCAGCGCAAAAGAAGAAAAGGGCAAAATATTTGCAGTTAGACCTCATGTCCGAGCTTCAACAAATATCCCAAGTAACACAGCATGTTGACGAAACGTTTCCGAAATGTTGCCTATGTTGCTCTATGTTTTCTCAGCAACTTGCTGAGAAAACATTGAGAAAACATTGCTTCAATGTTTTCACTTGGAATGTTGCTGCGACACTTAGCAAGTTGCTGAGAAAACATTGAGAAAACATTGCTTCAATGTTTTCACTTGGAATGTTGCTGCGACACTTCTACGAATGTCATTGCAACATTAGCTATCAACATTGGGAGAATGTTGACACTCTTGACATCCACAACGTAGCGACAACATCCTCCTTGCCACGAGATGGAAACGTAAGTCTCGCCTTCTCACAGTACACGAAAGTGCCCTTCTCCCTTTCCCTGGAATAGTCCCGCACAGGAATGTCTAGTACCTTGCCATATTTCTTACAATGAACACGGACACTGTTATCCTCATTTTCCAGATAGATTAATGGGGTCAAGATAAAAAAGCTCATATTCCCAAAAAGAACCCTTTCCAAGAACTCGTCGAGTTCATCCTACAGGACAATAAAAACGATGGTAGAGAGTCTGCGATCTCAATACTTCATATCCCTAGTAGCACATAACATTAAATTAACGTTGATTCAACGTTGGTTCTACGACCGGATGTTGAATTAATGTTGAATCAATGTTGTTTCAATGTTATGTGCTACTAGGGATAGAACATTGCGGTCGGACCTTTTTCTGTATCGTGCAATCCAGGGGAAGATCACCTCCAAAAATGTACTATCTCCTGCCAATGTACTACCTCCTGTCTGTACATGATACAAACACTGTATTGTGCATGGGTAGAGGGTAAAACCAGTACAGGCTACGTCCTGTTGATGAGAATGTCTGAGTAGAGAGGTAAAGTATGAAATAAATAATTCAATATTGTACGAATGGATGAAAGGATAAGTACGAAAGGATGAAATAAATAATTCAATATTGTACGAATGGATGAAAGGATAAGTACGAAAGGATGAAATAAATAATTCAATATTGGTCGAATATCGGTCCAGTTCAGAACCAGTGAAGCCTTCGCTTTTCCGTAATGCCAATATAGGCCCAGATTAGGTGCACGTGAAGCAACGTTTTTAAACAGCAACTTGCAACATAGAGCAACATAGGCAACATTTCGGAAACGTTTCATCAATATGCTGTGTTACTTAGGATAATGAGAATAAACATGTAACTGTTATTGTTTAACCCAAAAGGTCAGCGGATGGGCGTTGCCCATGCACTACATGAGGTGATAAATGTTCGCTGATGAGTTGCCACAGTCTACAGATGTAGGCATCATTTGGTTGGTGGAAACCCTTCATTATCC
Organism: Darwinula stevensoni; assembly: GCA_905338385.1. NCBI lineage: Eukaryota > Metazoa > Arthropoda > Ostracoda > Podocopida > Darwinulidae > Darwinula > Darwinula stevensoni. The sequence continues at coordinate 11,308 of CAJPEV010001408.1, forward strand.
GGATAAGATGTTGGAATCCTGTGGCTGAAAACCGAGTAACGAGGTGCTAGTGTACGGAAGTTTGAGGCTTTCCAGGATTTCCGACTCGTAGTGGTTGAGCTCTGGAAAACATGTTAGGGCCTCTACAGCTATGATACTTTTCAAGTTTTCAACTTGAACTTGCCCAGTACTATCTTCCAAGTTTCGTGAATGCCTCCGATAAGAGATGTCCCACACGTAGCGATAATCTAGTTGTTCAGGGTGATGCTCTACTTAAGAATATCGCTTTGATTCTATTCAGGTCCTGCAAATGAGAAGTGGATAGGCCATTCCATATCATGTGGAGAGCGTAGGTGCAATTGGGCATGACTTTTATTTTGAAGAGAGACAGAGCAGCAGGTATTGAGAGCTTTTGTAGGTTCTTGGTGGAAAAAGTCGCTGCTGTGCATTTTCGGAATTTCGACTTTATGTGCTTTGTCAACGTTTCTGACTTGGAATATGACTCCGAAATAATAATAAAAATTCATTGAGGGACTCCAAGTTCGTATCCCCAAACGTGATTTTATCCTGCTTCGCCCGTTTCCCTCCGATCCGGAATATCATAACTTTCGTCTTGTTTGTTTTCACTTGAAAATAGTTATTTCTGGACCATAGCTCCAATGCGTTCGCGGCTGTTTGAAGGGCATATCTTGCAGAGGAGTAAATTAAAATATCATCTCCATACATTATGTGTTGGCGGAGAATTTCTTTTTATTAACTCTGGGAGATGTGCAGAGAAAAGAATGAATAGAAGTTGATTCAGGGAGTCGTCCTGGAGAACCCCCCAGGTTTGGGCGTTTTTCCGAGTAGCTGCGATCTTCGGGTTAATTTGAGGAGATGGCGAGCGATGCTGTCGTAGGCCTTTTTAAAATTGACGAAGAGAGTGAATAGAGGTTTCTTAGGTCCGCTGAGATGAGCGTCCAATTTAAACTTGAACACTTTCCGAGCATCTACGGTTCCGCAACCGTGACAAAATCCGTATTGTTCTTTGGATAAGTAGCGCTACCTGTGAAGCGTGATCCTCTGACAGAGTAGCTTGGTGAGAACCTTGAAACACAAGAGGTCAGGGTAGCTGTTGGGATTGCGTATCGAGGCCTTCCCTTTGAAAAGTATTTTCATGAAGCTGCATTTCTGTTGCGTGGCCATTTGCCTCTTTCAAGACATATGCTGAATAGTCGAGCCCAGAGGTGGCTTGTGACATTGAACTTTTAAGGTGCTCGTATCAGATGCCGTCAATATCTGTGGCCTTATCTGGGGAGGAGAGTATGGTCGTCTTCCTCCTTGCTGAATGGTGCACTAAGTTGGAGATGCTTACCTGCATTATATACAGGGTAGGCCACAAAAAATGTACCCAATTTCAAGATGAAATCACGGGATAATCATAAAATATAGGATTAAATAATACAATGCAATAAGTAGGCAAACGCCAACATTTTTTACCAAATAGTATATTTTTTTCTGTGGCAGGTTTTAAATGCCTGAATTAAATTTAAATAATGAATCTTCATAATTGAGGCGCATATCAAAACTCATCAAATCATATCAAAATAGTGACACAACATGCATTCAGAAAGGAGTTTCCAGGATGTGAGGTGCCAATAACTAAGACAATACAACGAATTCTGACCTTTCCTTCTTTCATTAGGTCAGAATTTGTCATGTGCCCCTCCGCACTTCTCGATAAAAGTTCATTATTGGTTGGATACCCACTTTCCACACAGATAAGATCGGACGACGAGGACTGATAGAATGGCTAGCCAGGAGTCCTGGTTTCATTCCGTGCGATTTCTTTTTGTGGGGATACGCTAAAGAAAAAGTATATACCAGCAAACCCGCTAATTTGGACGAATTAGAAACTTCTATTCGTAATGTTTTTGCCGATTTGCCAAAGGCTTAAGTGCTCAGTGGAAAATGTTGTCGAACTATAAAAAAAAATGTGCTAAGAACGCAAGCGCTTATGCTGAAATTTGATGCTCACAAATTAAAACGGCAATAAATGGTTTTTGAGAAAGAAAAATTGGTATTTTACTGTAACAACGCGGTATTTAAATATTTAAAGTAGGGACTTAATTATGGATCACCTTGTAAATGCAGGTGGTTCAGGAGGAGATGCACATCACTGGGTACACCAGGAGCACCGACGTGGGGCCGATTGCGTGAACTATGTTTTCTAGGTGTTTTTCGAAAGTCAATTGTTAATCGATGTTTAGGCCAAAAATGGATTGCATGAACGCTATCTTCCTTTAACCATTGCCTAACCATCGGCTAACGGAAGCTGAAAAAGGTGTATTTTCCAGATATAGATGGAGCATGTTTGGTCGATATTTATGCCAGCTTTTGTGTACTATCTGATTGGAAAGAAAGTTCTCGGAATTTCATGAACAATTATAGCGACAACATCCTCCTTGCCACGAGATGGAAACGTAAGTCTCGCCTTCTCACAGTACACGAAAGTGCCCTTCTCCCTTTCCCTGGAATAGTCCCGCACAGGAATGTCTAGTACCTTGCCATATTTGACATACAAACTGCGTTCCGCCAACAGAACGAATTAGAAATTGGTGTCCATGCGGCACAAAACTCGAAGTGTTTCTGCATATTTTTGTCTTTTGTTTCACTTTCTATTCGTTTTCTATTATTTTCGAAGTAGTACGACTTGGTATAGGCAATTTATGGACATCTTGTACTTNACTGGATATTCAAGAAATTCCGAGAACTTTCTTTCCAATCAGATATCTCGATCAGTATAGCACTGCAGTGTACTGGTGAAGCACGATGGATTATCTTTAAGGAGCGCTTGATATCAACGATGTGTTCTCGTCGTCGCATGGGACAAATAAAGATCGATTCTAGGCTTAATTCCTTTGAAGAATATGTCGATGAGAACTTTCACGTGAGATATCGATTTGGAAAGGGATCAGTGAATGATGTCAACCTGCTTTCCACTGAACTCGAAAGGAACGAAAATAGCAGAAGTGATCCCTTAACTTTACATCAACAGATAAGAACAATCACGGGGTCGTGTGCAATGAATCGTGATTTATTCACGTACCCATCCCCTTAGTAATTAATTAGTATGATCCGAAAGTAAAGAGTGTCATTAAAAGCTTTCGATTTGCATGTTCTGCTGACTCTTCGATTTTATGTGGCATCGATTCCTAGAAATGAAATGGCGCAGGCCATTGCTCATTTACGTCACTCATTGCATTCCCAGGGGGAAAAACGGAGTAGTTGTTCGAAGACAGTTATTTGATATTGCCGAATTTCCAGGAATGATCAGTTCCATTGATGACTGTCGTATTCGAATAGAATGCCCAGCCAATCGTTATCAATCGCAAAGGCTTCTACTTCATTGATGTCCAAGCAGTGCGCGATGCGGAAGGGATTTTTTTTTTCCTTATGTTGCCAATACGTGACCAGGATCCATACGCGATTCTCGGATATCCTTATTTTGCAATCGTGCACAAATTATGCTATTATGCATAATTTGTGCTATTTATGCTATAATTATGCAATTTTTTCCACATTCACATCTTGCTAGTTTGTCTTGGTTCACCTTGCAATTTTTTTCAGCTCGGCACTTTTCAAAAGCGATTATTTTGCTCCAAAAAGCTGCTTAGGCCCATGGTGCAGGCACAATCCCATTGCGCAAGCGCAAGCCCACAGCACAGGCGCAGGGGCCATTCGCGCAGGCGCATTCCGTGTTCCACTTTTTTGTTGCGTTCAATATTCGCGACTCTTGTCAAATCCTTCTAGATTCCACGTTAGTTCCCTACCGTTTGTCATTTCACGGTCAGCATGTCCTTTATCATATAGTCTCGTTCTTTTCTCTTCGTTACCCATCCTGAACCTGTCAGCCAATTTAATAACCCATTAACTTACCAGGGACACGGTACAGTAGATCTCCTAGTCATGGGGCTCCACAACCCTGCTAGACACCAAACTGATAGACGCAGTGTCACACGATGATGAGGACTGTCACCGTCGAGTGCAAAGGAAGGGTTATTTGTAGTTTGTAGGATATTTGTAGTCCATAGTCTGCTCTAGCCAATGGTATAGTTTTTTTTGCCTTTTTTGACCGTATTTAAGTGAGATAACTGTACGCATAGTATAATGTCTCTATCATGCACCTCCCTTTCCATCAGACGCCGTCCTTCTCCCCCTACATCTCTAAACTGACACTGTCTGACTACATTTTAGCCTAATACTCCTCCAAATATTACCATCCTCAATCTCACCTCTCCCGGGAGGTCAGAGAAAACGTTCCTTCTCTCTCAAGCATCTCCAAAATGGCTTGTCTCGTGGAACATCCTTTGCATGCAAGATCTGGACCTCAGAGTTTATTCTGGCCTGCGGAATACGTTTTTTTTTGCTATCTTTTCCTCTTTGGTGTATCTTAAGTACCAGTTAGAAAAGGAACTGTGAAGATGCTTCAACGCTATATATACAGATCAGGTGTTCATTCCATTCCACGATCGAATTAATTCGCTATAAGGTTTATTCTTTTTTTAAATGCGGAACACTCACATTTTATCTCATGGCCTATCCGCAAATTTATGGTTGATACTGCTCTTTTGTAGAGTTGAGTGATTTCCAAGTTTTATTCCCATGCCTCTTCACAGTGAATACGGGTGATTGAATGTGATGAACGGGATGCTTGGCAATAAGTTCCTAGACTCAACTTGGAGAAACTGCGCAAGAAGAAAAAATATATTGGAAGGTGGTAGAAGGAATATATTTACACTAGTGGCCAAAATTGTTGAAACACTTGAGAAAAGGCAAATTATCTGCATATGAAAAGAAATATTGTTATTTGGATCTCATTTCAAAATCATTTTGGTTGCACACACTGACAATGAAGTGGTAGTACTTCATAAGTGACATATTTTCATGGTAATCAAAATATATTAAATGGGCCTACAAAGCAGAGTATATATTTAAAAATATTAGTGTTGCATGAGAAAAGAAGGCTATACAAATAGTTATATCAAAGATTCTCATACAAGAACTTTTTTTTTAGAGATGCCGGGATTGGCTCAATATTATTGAGCCAATATTCAAAATTCCAGCAGTGTGCTTCCCTTGAATGGTATGGGACCAAAGTCGGTTAACCTCAATTAGGATGATGTGAATGTTTCACGAGTAGCAGCTAGTGATATTATAATATTGATTGTGGAGGAGAACGGGTTTCTTCAAACCAAAAAATGTCCTGTGCTTTCTCAGCTCCCCTGAAATCCGCCATATTTGTTTACGTGACTCCTGTTCCGCCAACAGAACGAATTAGAAATTGGTGTCCATGCGGCACAAAACTCGAAGTGTTTCTGCATATTTTTGTCTTTTGTTTCACTTTCTATTCGTTTTCTATTATTTTCGAAGTAGTACGACTTGGTATAGGCAATTTATGGACATCTTGTACTTTCATGAGTTAATGCTATATTGGGTTCAGTAATGCTTTTTTTCTAGGAAGTATGGTAACTTAGTAATTTAAAAAATCGGTTCTGGTACTGCACTCATTTTATGTTGGAAATTTGGCTTTAATTGAAACATACAGGGCGGAGCACAAGATGTCGACGGTTTTTATTTTGTTACAGAACTCATTGTATTGGCAGTTGATTGACCTTTTTCAGGGAGCTTCAGTTGGCTGTGAAAAATCAGTTGAATGTATTTATGAACATGGCGGACAATGGGCGTCTGACATTGCGACAAAAAAAGCAAAATTGTGCATTTGTACGGGAAAATTAAAATGTGACCGCCGCTCAAACATTTTTTTTGGAACAAGGTTGGCTCCAAGAAGGAACACCATCTTGCACCCTTTACAAGATTTGATCAAGAGCGGAGATTTGAAGAACCGAAACGGCGACCATCAGTTCGAGCCACAGAAAACAAAGACTCTCTTAGCAGCCCCGAAAAAAGAAAATTACCAAGAAAAACAGCGCAAGAATTACGGGTAAGAAGAACCAAGCGCAAGAGGAACCATTTACCGGATGTTGAATAAAGGTTTGGACATGTATCCATGTAAGATCCGAGTTGTTCAAGAGTTGCAAGAAAGAGATAAGGAGTGGTGAAGTTTGCTGTCGAAACGGCAGTCACATTGAACACAATATTGCTGGCTAGTAATTCCCTAACAAAAGAAAGGTGTTTCTGTTTGTTTTTTTTTATAACTTTTTTGTGTGCTTTTATTTACAAATGAAAACCGTCAACATCTCGTGCTCCACTCTGTATAATGCTAATTTTTATTATCTCTGGATTTGTTAGTGAAAATGTTTATGTATAATGGGGCTTTATTGGAGTTTTGAGCAAATCGAGCAACCTTGCTCCTCATGGATTGATCTTGAGTTCCCGAAAAAAATGTTGATAGATACTTTTGAGGAGTCATCATCATGGTATTCACTGAAAACATTGCATCGACTCGTCCCCGCCCCTTTTTGACGTCTCGCGCTCCGAAAGCAAACTTCGCGCCCCCACATCGTCCATAGTTTCTTCTTTTCCAGGGAGGCGTGATGCCTAGCGTTTACAGGGTGTCTCAGAAAGGATGTCCACTGTTTGAGCTACGATAACATTTTTATTTTCAGTATATGAAATAAGCGATCATATGTACCCTAAAAGCACAAAAATATGACTGGCTCATGACATCCCTTCAAATTACGCACCATCTCGCGCAGCACACCGAGCATTAGGCCTACGTTTGGGGAATTTGTTGATGGCTTAGTGTATCATATTCAAGCTTAATCTTTGGAAAACTTGTTCAATGTTCGCGATCACACACCCTTAATTGGCCTGGGTTTCCTGCTGTAAACCTCATTGATATACTCCTACAGCAGTGGCGCATTTTGGCCAAAGAGTCAGCATAATGGGGGTGCCAAACCCCACTCGAGCGATACCAGGGGAGAAAATTATTGCCTCCAAGGGGGCGCCAAGCACTGTCCAAGGGGCACGAGGGGAGGCGGCCGCCACCCTCTCCCCCCTGCCTCCCCGTGAAATACGGTACTATCCCATAGCCAATAGTCACGCACTGTGAGATCAGGCGATTGGGAAAGCCATCCAATGGCTCCTCGATGTCCCCATCCATCTTCCCTGCAATTCTTCATTAAGCCCTTTATGATGTCCATTGCAGTGGACAGCATGATATTGGCTATAATGGCTTTTCAGCCACGGTCATACGCGGCTATTCATAGGGGGCTCGGGGGGCTCCCCCGAAAAAAATTTAAATAAATAATACATAATAATTTTAAAAAATAATAATAATGAAATAAATTTGGCAGGAGAGGCTCAGCCCCCAAAAAAATTTGGAGAAGGGGTTCACCCCCTCAACAATTCAGACTTTTTTTTTTTTAGAACTGACGAGGAGAACTGACGAGACGTTCTAAGAAATGATTTCATTTCCAACTAACAGTTCGTAACGTCGGAGTGGGAGGTACAGTAGGATCTAGACTCAATGGGATCTAGACTCAACAGTTTCTCAAAACAATAAGATGATTAATGAAGCCAATAGACCTTCGGCTTGGCTTCCTGACAGTGGGGTGAAAGGGAAAGCTATTTGACCCAGGGAGGATAAAAGGGCAATTTGTGAATTCCCTCTCGGGGAAGAGAAGGGATTTCAATCATGTGAGGATTAAATCTCTGCTCTGTTGCTGGTTTCTTCCTTTCATCGTCGTCAGTGCTCAGTGCTCAGAGAATGTTGACAATTTCGTAATTGAAAGCGAATTACTTCTTTCTCTTCAATAAAACTTTTGGCTAGAGGTACGCGAGAGGTGAAAGGGGAATCCAACAACCCTGAAAATGTGACATGTTTCCAAACATGTCATGCAGCAGTTTTCTCAGATCTTTCCCTTAACCTAGTTGATGAATGATGCTATTAAGAGGATTAGCCATCCCTTGGCTGTCAAATGCTTCCCTGAAAGTGGACTTTTTCTCGATACATGGACTAGGTTGAATCTCCAATTCTCGGACCATTCTTCGGTGACGAGTCATGCCATTGGTGCTATAGGGTAATGGAAAAGTTCGTGGTCAGAAACCTCCAGGTAGACCCTGCAAGAAATGTTGATTGTGAGGATTCTTCCAGTTCGTGAAATCGCTCTAGTGTAGGAGGGGAAAAGTCTGGGGAAATTGAGACGCGGCCCTCTGTTTCGTACATAGTCGAAGGGGACAGAGGAAGGAAGTTCCAACAGAAGTGGTGCGAGTGTTATCCCTGGTTATCATTCGAAAGTTCCATAAGAAAGGGGCAAGCATTCAATAAAGGCCTCCTAATGTCCTCAAACAAGAAAGACAGTGCATTTATTAGTGTTGGATTCAATAAGTGGAAGTTTTGGAAAGGTTTTCTGCTCGTGAGAAGACCGAGTGTCAGATGCCGAGAGGCATGCGCGAAGCTCCATGAACTGTTTTCAGGGGTGAACGCGATGGGTGAAATCAGTGTGGCTCATACCACACCTTCGCACCAGAACATTCGAGATTATTTTCATTACTTTAAAGTTCCTTGGGCGGCAAGAACTAGCTATCCGTGGTGATGAATACACTGAATGAAACTTCTTTCAGATACTGAATTTGAGGTCCGATGATTGTGAAAAACTGAAGAAGTGGTTGAACCAAGGATATTGTCACGACAAAAGATTGAGCAAGGACGTACAGAATGAGATTCTCCAAATAAGGGCTGATGAGGTCCTACAAAAAGTAATATCTGAGGTTCATTCATCCAAATTCTTCGCCATAATGCAAAAGATTGTTCTCATTCCGAGCAAGTCAGTGTTTGCTTGCGCTCGTGACGCAGGACGACCTGAATGCGAGCGAGTCTTTCATGAGATTTTATGAAACCGACTCTGAAACTCTCTTCTCCATATTGAAGTATGTGTTGCTGAGGTTTTGCTGAAAATCACTGATTCAGATGAAGCCCTAATCCCTCTGAGAGGGAGGAGGGAGGGGCTTGGGTTAGGGACAGCAAGGTCAAGAGTACGAGAAATAGTTTCAAAGGAGTACTTAATCTCTGAGCCCCCCCCCCCCCCCCCCCCCCCCCCCACCACC
>CAJPEV010001408.1:20365-66817 GCA_905338385.1 Darwinula stevensoni
GACCCCCCCCCCCCCCCCCCCCCCCCAAAAGAAAAAAAAAATTTTTTTTTTCAACAAATCGCCGCCTATGGCCACGGTACACATGCTTCGAAACTTCACTGGTACCGTGTGAACATTTCCGCATTGTAAGTTCGCATATAGGTCATGGCATGACAATATGACGAAAGAAAATATCATTGAGTGGTCGTCATTAGGAGAACCTAAATTTATTTGCTGGCCGATCCAAGTCCTAAGACTACTACTGAAGAGCAGGCTCCTCGAGGAGGGAGGGCAAGACTACTGCCTCCACAGGGACATTGAACCCGAGAGCTCAATTTATTCTCAAGATATTCGTTTTTAGCTTGTTTATGAAAGAGAGAAAGCCCTCGTTTTGATGGTTATAAGGCCGGGGTTCCAATTTGCAATATCGCGTTATTATGGTAACCGTGCTAGCCAAGATGGCGACGATCGGGGAGAGCACGTGCGTTTGTTGTGGCTCGCACGAGGACGTGTTTCTCTTCCGCCTTCAGGAGTCTATAGATTTTCGAGGGAAAATCGCCCTTCTTCGCATGTTCGGGCTTCCATCCAATCTTCAGTCTCTCGAGCATCTCGTAAGTTCAGTCGCGGCGTCAAGCTGAAGTATCTTAGGCCTATGTTCGGACTGGGCGGATGATAATATGTTAGCCGTAAATATTTATTTTTAGGCGTATTGGAAGGCATTTCTGATTACTTTGACACCTGCAGTATGTCACCACTGAAAGTCAATATCTCCAGAAGCTAAATTTTCATAATCAGGAGGAGCCAAATATGATTTCCATATTATTTATTCCACAGGAGGCAGATGTGTGCTCCCATTGTGATGTGGATCTCAGAAGCATCATCTCATTTGTAAACATGTGCTGCACTACCTGGAAGAAACTTGGCTTCCAGACACCTAGAAACAGCATTGTAACAAGGTCTCTCAGGAAACTTCATATCCGTAGGAGTAGCACAGTGAGAGACAAGTTGGGCTATGGACAAAAACGACTGGCAAGATCCACTACACATGTTATTGAGGAAAATCTTGATCCTGACTTCAGTTTCCCTCAAGCATCATTAGAGGTGGCTTCTGGTGAGACCATGGAAGTGGCCTCACAACCATCTTTACCAGCAAAGGGTTCAAAAAAGTACACATGTGAGGAGTGCCATGAGAACTTTAGTAGTGGGAAAGCATTTGCATCTCATTGCTTGGAAGCACATGGAAGTGTGCGACCTTTTAAATGCCCATCTTGTGAGAAGAGGCAAGACCCTCATTGTTGTAAGAGTCATCCATGGGTGAAAAATGACCCTGTTTTAAATGTCCTCATCCTTGTGCAGATTCAAAGATGATCGAACAGCAAGGATTCATGCCCTGGTGCATGACGAGGCCCACAATTATTGTTGTGATATATGTGGTAAAGTTTTCCAACAACCAGCAGCACTTTCAAATCATAAACGGAGATGTCATTCTGACCAGCCTAGTAAGTAGACCCCTTATCCTCATCTTATTCATTTGCCCTGTTAATCATTCATCACATATCTCTTTCAAAGAATCGCAAAACTCGAAGAAGGAGCATTGTCGATGCTCTGATTGTGGCCGGATCTTGGCCAGCAAGTCTGAGTTGAATCGTCATATTCAGACAGTGCATGAAATGCGCAGAGACCATCTCTGTAGCAAATGTGGGAGGTCCTTCTCATCCAATACCTCTTTAACAGGTATGCCATCATGCATTTGAATAATTAATCCCAATTTTAATGTTTGTTCTTTAGTTACATGTTCTATCATTGCCTCTAAAGGCCTATTTTGGACTGGTGCAAGGGATCAAGATCATTCCTTTTTTTCTATTTTGTATGCAGACTTTTAAAGCCTAACATATTTTCCATGAGTATGTATGAATAGATAAAAGTGATTTTGTTTGATCTCAGGATTTTTGAATTTAAATTATTCATAAAGGCAGAATGCAATATGGCAAGCAATTGAAAGAAATGCCATCTTCTTCGCAGGAAACCTTACAGTTCTTTGGCAGCATGTTGATGTGGTAAGGTTGCACTTTAGCTAAAGCTGAGTTTCATCAATTATACTTTTAGATATTGGAATTCCATGCACTTGGATGATAGCATAATGAGAACTTCTGCAAGTACACTCTGCTAATGGAAGTGGACTGCATTAATAATCTCTTTTGTTTTGTCCTTTGTTATATTGCTATCTTTGTTGTCATATAATCAATAAATATACAAGGTGTGGCTATTGTGTTTCCAGACTGGTTTTATTGCTGAACTTTGAGAGAGAGGAGGGAAGTGGGGCTATGACAGTAACACGGAGGGGAGCCTTAGCTAATAACCGGGCAAGTTTTAATGTGGTCTGACCAGTGCGCTGTGTGCTGCGGCCCGTTAAGGTAGACCGTATTTGTGTGCGCTGGCAGATTTGAAATGGAGTGTAATCTCGAGCAGAGAACTAAGTCAAATTTTGTGTTAAACTGGGGAAATCCGCAACTGAAATGCTCAAAATGTAGTTTATGGTGATCATACCATGTCAAGAGTGCAAGTTTTTTTGTGGTGTAAAAGGTTTAAAGAGGGAAGAGAAGACGTCAATGACGACCTGTGTTATGGAGCGCCAATCACCAAACAAACACCTGAAAATGTCTCAAAAGTTACAGATTTGGTGCGTTCAGACAGATGGTTGACAATTAGAATGATAGCTGAAGAGTTGAATTTAGATAAAGAAACTGTTTGAGGGATTTTGAAGGATGATTTGAGCATGAGAAGGGTGACAGCGAAAATGGTGCCTTGGTTGCTGACAGCTGAATGAAAACAAAGGCGATTGGATGTTTGTTTGGTTCTCTCAGAAAGAGCTGGAGATTTGAAATATTTTAGAAAGAATCATCACTGGAGATGAGACATGGTGTTATCAATATGATCCGGAAACGAAACGTCAATCCCTTGAATGGAGAACTGCAAATTCACTGAGACAGAAAAAAGCCCGAATGTTGAAGTCAAAAATCAAGATGATGCTGATTTGTTTTTTTTTTTGTCAACAGAATTGTCCATTCAGAATTTGTGCCAGAAGGACAAATAGTCGACCAGATGTTGTACAAGAACGTTTTGAAGAGGTTGCATGAGGCTGTGAGGAGGAAAAGGGGCGATCTGTGGAAGGAGAACTCGTGGATCCTGCATCACGATAACGGACTGGCTCACACAGCCCTGTCTGTCTGAGAGTTTTTGGCTGCCAAATGGATCACCCACTGTATTCGCCTGATCATCACGATAATCCAGTGGCTTTTGGCTGTTTCCCAAATGCAAAAATTTTTTGAAAGGTCACCAATTTCAAAGCATTGAAGACATTCAAACAAATGTGATGCAGGCTCTGAAAGACATCCCGAAAGAAGACTTCCACCACTGTTTCCAGCAATTGCAGCATCGGTGGGATAAGTGTATAAGTTCTGTAGGGGAGTACTTTGAAGGCGATAAATGTAATTAATTTGTAAGTTTAAAAATAAATGTAAAAAAAGTAAAGTCTGGAAACTTAATAGCCACACATCGTAAGAGAAGCATTTTAAAAGTTTTTGGCCCAAGGCACCTCTGGTTGCAATGCACTGTTTTCCTCTCCATTGATTATGAAAGATGTATAAAAAGTTGCCTGAAAAAATTTGATTATGTTTAGTGATGGCCTGCAATTGTGTATTTTTGATTGTGCTGTTAAAGGGAGATTTTTTTAATGTTTAATTTGTGACAAGGGCAGAAATCTATTTTCTTACTTGAGAAGATTGATTGGATGGAATTTCTTTATTATCAGGGAGACAACTCAGCGCTGCACACTAACCCTCTCAGAGGTCTACTGCGAGACTACCCCCTCCATTATAAAAATTTACCACTGCCCCTGGCTTGATTATAAATGTTTTTAAAGTTCTTTTGACTGCAGTTAAAACAATTGTGAAAATTGTCAGTTATCAGTGAATATCATGGAACTTTCGTTATCAGTTTTCAAAATGTCTGTCACCAACTGTGAAAGTGCATGAACAGGGCACTGTAAGTGCCATCAGTCAAGTACTTATGGAACTCCCTTTGTATAGCCATACTCATATAGCCATACCCATATAGTGTGGGTCAAAGAAGGTAGATTCCTCCCTTTGTTGCTGAATTTCAAGAAAAATAATTACTTTTTAACTATGAAGTTTTAATTTGGTGTAGAAGCAAGGAACTGCTTCACCTTAAACTTGGGCAGTTCCTGAGTAATTGGGACAAAATAAATGCCAAACTATTTGCCAGAAAATACATGCAACTTCATTTTCTGTATGAAGTATGAATTTATTCATGCCCCATTAAATGATTTTCAATGTTTTTGTTCACTTTCAAGTGAAAGATGAACATAGCTACATCAAATGCCACTATATTTAATGAGGAAGAAGAGTCCAGGATGTGAAGGTGATGCCAATGAATGCCTGTAATCCTCTAGAGCACATGCGGAGACACACTGGAGATCATCCACTTGCATGTGGGAAATGTGGAAAGATGTTTGTGGCAAGACGTTACCTGACTCGACATATGCGCATCCACACCCGGGAGCAGCCATTTGCCTGCCCACAATGTGGGCGCAAGTTCAGTGATAAGTCCAACTACACTCGACACCTCATCTCTGTACATGGGAATGAGGGAAGGAAGAAGGGGAAGGTGAATAACATCACCATCATGACCAATCTTCCACCTCCGACTCAGGACTTCTTGACTGATCTTGCCCCTGGTATGCCCGATTCTAGCTTATTTCATTGAAATGAATTGATTTAGAAATAACTCTCAGACTTGTTAGGATTGGTTTTGATAAACCTTTTCCAAAGCACAGAATGTTAGAATGGCCATTTACTCTCCAACATATTTGTTTTTTTAATGAAAATTTTGAGACCAATGTGCTTACATTTTATCTTTTGAGTTGGACCTCATATGATTTGCTTAATTTTGGTCCATTTACCAGGAGCAGAATTATGTGAACACTGAAGCATGAGGATCAGATAAAGAGTTACTGAGCTCTAGTGTAATGCTTATTAATAAAATGAGAGAGCTGATAGATGAAAGAAGTAAATGCATTATAGTCTTTATTGACCTTTAGAAAACATTTGATACAGTTTCTCATGACATACTTCTAAAGAAACTCAACCACCATTGAGTCAGAGGAACTAGACTGGTTTCAAAGCTACTTAGATAATAGGTACCAGTATATTGAGTTTGATGAAATATGCAGATGACTCAAATGTTTTCTTCTATGGAAAAAATATTTTAGAGTCATCAATTAGAGTGGAAAGAGACCTAAACAATCTGAGTAGATGGATAAAGGCAAACCAGCTCACAATCAATATTAAAGATATTAACTTAATGGTGATACAAAGTAGGAAAAGAAGTAGAATAGGAGAATAGAATAGAAGTAGAATAGGAGAAAGTAGAATAAAGCATTTGGAGGTAATTTTAGACAAAAGCCCTTTTTTGGACAAACACATGCACCAAATCTGCACAAAATAGCTGTAAATAATAGGATGATGTATAAAGTACACCACTTAATTCCATGGTCACTCTTAAGAAACATCTTCACACTAATCCATCCCTACATAATTTATTGCACATCAATATTGGGTAATACATATCAAAAGTATTAGCAAGATATAGAAGTGCCTCAAAAAAGAAGCATTAGGATTATGAGCTTTGCAGGATATAGAGACCATGCTAAAGATCTCTTTCTATTCTGGAGAAGAAAATTAATTCAGTTTCATCTTTGTCAAATAATTAACCAAGAAAGTGTAATTCTTAATGTCAGAAACCTAAAGCTAACCAAGATTGCTGACTCCCACCCTTATGAAACTAGAGCATCTAAAGCAGGAAAGTTTCAGGCAACCAGAACATAGAAAAAATTTGCAGAACAAAACATCATACAAGAAGGACTAAGAATATTTAATGAACTGCCTGAGGATATAAGGGTTGCAAAATCAATCCCAATCTGTAAAGCAAAATTATTAAATTATTTTAATGAAAAGAATCTAATACAGGAACCAGCTCCTTCCATAATTGGCTCTTTAGGCTGACTGGATCTCCATGAAAAAAAAAATCAATTGATCAAATAATCAATATTTTTTTGCATCCCAAACCGGCCATCCAGGGCAATCCCAATTATGTTCAATGAATGGCCTTATTGCCCACTATTTGCATTTGCATTCTATTTCTGTTTCATTCTATTCTTTTCCCTAACCTTTTTTTTCTTGCATATTGTCTTTCATTTTTTTCATTGTCTTTGCCCTCATCTTTCGTCCTTACCAGCAAATTTGTGGAAATATATTCTAATTTCTAAAACTTTCACAAGGCTACAAATTGGATGTCTAATGTATTCAATACTAGAGATATAGATATAACTGCTAACTCATTTGATGTAATCTCCCTTCTTCTCACAGCATTTTTCCTATTGCTTTCTCACTTCTCACTCAAATCAATCCAACTTTGCTGGCCATTAATCTGCAAATCCTTTGCCACTGCTAATTTGATCTTCCTGATATGAAATCTGGTTCCATTGATTTGTTCTTTCATGGCAGGAAGAGGAGGAAGACATCACATGGACTCAGATCTAGACAATACAGAGGATGTCCAAGGATATTCCAGTTTCAAGGCTAAATCAGGTTGACTACCCTTTCCTTGTAGTGGGGTCCTTGGTTATCATGCAGAATTAATCAGAATTCCAGATGATTAGGCTTCTAGTTTAGATTGCTGACCACACTGAACACATGGAGATTTGTATATGTAAGAGCTTCAGCAAAAACTGCAGTCTGAATTTTCAAAGAATCACTCAGATTGAAATCCAGACCAGTTATGGTTGTTTGCAATACAATATCCCACTGTAACTAAAGCATTGTCAACCTGATTGAACCATGAAACTGGGTCACACATCACTTGTCCAACCCCATTATTGTTCAGATCCAAGTTCATGTGAAACTTTCAATTACCTTCCCTGAGTGAGTCAATCAGGGAAACCAGATTTCTTGATAATGAATAGATTGATTTAGCAGAGGCCAAGTAATGCAAGGTTTTGTAGATTAATGCCTGCAATGTGATTCAGACTGAGAATGAGAAGGCAGTGGGAAATTGCAAGCAGTTGATTTTCAGTTGTTGTATTTAAGGTATTGAATATCACGTTCCTTGTGAATGTCATTTATTGACAAATCCTTGCACATAATGGATATTAATCCATACAAATTGGGGCAATTTTTTTCTCACCTCCTAAACTATATTTGCCATGACACTCATCTTGTCCTGTGGTGACTCTCATAGCAAGAAATGAGCCAAATTAATATCTGAAAGCAGAGACATACTTATATGGATGTATCATCTTACTATGGTTAAGAAAAGTCAATAATATATGCACTATATGGTCAAATTTTGGAAAACACTTGAGCAAAGGCAAATTATTTGCATGAGAAATATGTTTACAATTATTACATATGTCAGGAAGGTCAATATGCCATAGGCTAATTTTTGGCTTTGGAATTTCCTAGGGATGGGGAAAAGGTAAGGGTCATCAGCCTATCAGTGCAACCTTATGCCCTCCCTCATATATCCTGAGGGCAAAATAAAGGAGCCTTTTCTTTTGCATTCACCCATGTGAAGAGTCAGACATTTCCATGTGGCCCACTGCTGATAAAGTTTGCTTACTCCTGGTTTGAATGCATGCTTATTGGCTATTAAAGGATAAGTTATTATATTGTATTGTGTATACTACTATTAAAAATGTGATTGTATGATAATATTTGATATAACCATTTACATTGCCTTCTTTTGCCATACCACACTAATAATTAGTTTTTTATATACTCTGCATTGAAGTCCCATTTCATATATTTCAATTCACATGAAAATATGTCACTTATAAAGAATTGCCACTTCATTGTCAGAAAGTGCAATAAAAATGATTTGTAATGAGATCCAAATAATAATAATAATAATATTTTTCTTATGAAGATGATTTGCCTATTGCAAGTAATTCCACAATTTTGGCCTCTAGTATATACCCCCTGTGCCTCAAGAGTTATGGGAGTTGGCTACCCCTTAATGTTCCAAAAAATAAATAATATAATTTTTTTGACGGGTAAAAATGTGTACTTCAGCATTTAGGGAATCTGCCAACATATAAATATATATTCAAAACCTTTAACTCTTTTTTGTGGGCTTTAAATGTGATGCCTTCCTCAGGAAAACACATGTTTCAGGTCTAGCATTGCAGATGCTCAGGTACATTTTACACTTTAAAACTATTTTCCTTTGTTGTCTTGAGGTAGAAAAAATTTTGAAAAAGTGATGAACGATGAAATTTTATAATTAATCAATGATTAACTGATTAAAAATGGTTAAAAATGAAATACTCCTGAAATGGGTAAAAATGTAAATGAAATGCAAAACAAAATGTACAGTAGTTCGCACTCCATACCACTGCAAAAACTCCTCCCTCATGTGCCACTCCAACAACTAAAAACAACTGAATAAAGCCACCAAATTTTGAGAGCCTAGATCCTAGATCACAAGTATTAGAATTTAGCTTACCTGAGGCCTAAGTTCCTCTATTTAGGCTAGGCCTATCTATCTATATCCTACTAACCTATACTAATAAGTAACCAATGAAATTATAACACTGCACTTGATTAATTTTATGCAATATAAGTTTAATTCAAAAGAGTACAGATAAATATATTTCACAGAAATCACATGAGAAACCTTGGACACACCCACCCACTTATCTGCAGCTTGCGAGTTGCAACCACCAACTGCAAACAAGTAACATTTGAGCGGGAAATTCAAAGAAAGCTAATATTGAAATACGAGGTATGGGTGGGGGAACTGTCCTGGGAAATGCACCAAGTTAATTGTTGGTACATATTCATATGCCACATTACAAAATTTTGGGAAAATCATGCTGAAATTATGGGAAAATTAATCATTTTTCATCATTTTCTACAAATGTTTTTGATTAATTAATGGTTAAATTTGAAAAAATGATTAACTGATTAATTGATTAATCAGAACCATGCCCTAGTCCTAATGTGGTGCTATGAAAAATGAGTTCATACGAGAGGAAGCGAGACAGCAGTAGACTAAAATTAGCTGCAACTGAAGCTACCTGCATTCATGTCAAAGAAGCTAGTTCCTCAAGATGATAGTCCTGGGATGCAAAAGTCCCTGCTGCAAATTACTACAGATGTCAATGTAGAGTGAGAGATTGCTTGAGTGGATTCTGAAGTGCAGAAGGAAAAAGCCTTGCAAAATAATTTCCATTAATGGTCATTGCTTCTGATTCAAGGGTCAGTATTGTGATAAAAGTGCAAAAATGGGAAATTCATGTTGATCTGTAAAATCAGCAGGCAAAATCTCCATCAATTGGTGGAGTCAGCTGGAGACAAATGAATAAAAATGTCATGTTTCTGAAAAAATACTGTTTGTATTGAAAAATAAATTATGTGTTTAGCTGCTTTTTTATGAGCACCACAAAATTGCAAAAAATTGTGCTTTTTTTTGTCTCACTTTGTATTTTTTGCAGTTGATTAGTAGTGAGCATATCAAATTTCATTTCTTTTGGTTGATTGCATATGGAGATTATTTTGTCATGTAATGGAAAGACAACAAATTATTCTGCTATTGATTTTTTATCCAAAAACTAATCACTGGAAGTTGGCACAGGTTATGAGGTGATCAGAAAGTCACACAAAATAGAGAAATTGCTTTTTTTTTCTGCCTCTTTATTTCTTAATTTTGTGGTAAAACATACTGACTGAGTCACCTGATTTTCCCCATTCAGATTTTGGACCATTTTATGAGTACAGCGGCCATACTGGGCCACCAACAATCCAATGCTTCAAGGCAAAAATGTATGTAGTCTGATGTGAAATTGCCCTTTGAAAATTTCCAAAAGTTTACTGCATTTTGAAACAGACTATGGTTGTTGCATACCCCTGAAAGGTGCTCATTTTGAGTATTTTGAAATGGTCTGACCACTCCAACTCAAAGGATTAAATATCCTTTGAGTTGGAGTGGTCAGACCATTTTGAGAATACTATTCAGCCTTTGTTTGGTCAGTGCCTGACCACAGTATGGATGACATTGCAGGTGACATTTTTCAAATTATTGAAAGACTTGGGGTGGATTTTGGAACAGAGCACTATCTGATAATGCAGCTTTATTTACTGGATTTATAATGCATTTTCTCTGAAATAAAGCTGCATTATCAGATAGTTCTCTGTTTAAAAATCCACCCTAAGGTTTAAAATTTTCTACAATATAAAATCAAAACAAATTTACTATCTATTTGTTGTTTTTCAACAAGTTAGTAATAAAAATTAAATAACTTCATGCGCAACTCAAAGAGTTAACCTCAACCCTCTTAGTGCCAGAGTCAATTAAATCAACACTACAAATTTTGTTTCAAAATGCCTTAGTTTAAGAGCTGGTACTAAAAGGGTTGAAGTTAGAGAAGAGGCATGATATTAATGAAGGGCATTTCTTAACCCTTTTAGTACCATCTCTTTGACTCTGGCACTGAAAGGGTTAAATTCATTAACTGCAAATTCCTATGACAATCTGAACGCCTTGTATATTGTACTCAGGAATGGTAGTAACTGGGTCTTTTTCAGAATTTTTAGCCTACTGAGCTCATTCAGAATCCCTGACAGTGGAAAATAATCTTTAGTCCATGAAAACACCTCATTGACTCCATATTTATGTTCTTTGATAATTATGGACATCTTTCATGTCCAATCCTTATTTTTCAAGACAAACTTTTGATCCCCAAAGCTAATTCTCCCTCTTACACTGGAATTTCAAACTGAAAAAAATTCATTTTCATTGTTTTCTGCTTTCTACCTGCATGAAGGTGAATTTTTTTTCCTTCACCTCACTTTTTCTCTTATACTTGTACATTGGAGGACAGGAATTTCTTTCAGCCATATCCTTTGCTCTTCCTTCAAGAAATCATGGAAGAATTTGCTATTAGATTTTCTCATTCTCCCATTTCTTTTGACCAAGATGGGAGGGGGGGGAGTTGATAAAGGATGGTGAAAGACAAGGGAGCTGCCATCCCTGCCCAATCAGCAACTGGACATGAGTGCTCATTGCCACTCACAACCATTCATCGCCACATTCCCGTCCTCATATGCACATACCACCCAAATCCACTTTTCCCCTTTTTCTTGCACACTGGACTCCCTACATTCAATATTTCCTCCATTCCATTGATGTATTATCCCCCTTGTGGTCATTTTCATCCCTGGATCTCTCTTTCTTCTTATGCTCCTCAATAGGAAGTATTTACTTAAGATATATAAAAAAGCAAATCAAAATGACATAAACTTTATATCTCTAAAAGGGCATGAAATCTCAGAAAGCTTAACTGTTATGGTGCTTTTGTTGACATCACCCTCTCAAAGCATTTATCTGCATGTAGGCAAGAAAGTTATGCCTGTGCCTGAAAACAGGAGGCTCTTATCATCTGGATTGCTTTCTGCAGGGATCCCAGTACCAATGTTGGTGAAGGATGAATGCGGGTTGGGAGAAATGCCTACTTCATCTCTTGTTGGCCTCTTCCCTGTTGATGGGAATTCATCATGGTCTGGTTCTGCAACAGACATTCAGCACATCCCCATCACTGACACTCTTCTTGATGTCTTCTAATGTGTTGTCTTTCGCCTAGTACTACAAGTCTTGAGTTTTTAGGTGTTTGCCCTTGCACCACAATCAGGATACGAGAGGTTCATGGGCTGGAAAAGAGGGTGGAGATGCTGAGCAGAGGTCTAGGTCCACACCGGTTGCACAAATATATCTCTGGCAGTTGTAAGAAGAGTCTAGTTTTTCAGGTATTGGAGAGGGATTAAAATCCCCTGAACCTCTCCCCTTGGTTGTCCCACTACTCACAACAGACTTTTCTGGTAGATGAGACTTGTGATAGTCTGGTTACAGTTGCATTTCCTGTCCATCTGATGATTTCTCATCTGGAATTCATGTGAACTCATGATTTCTCATCTGGAATTCCTGTTCACATTTTGCAGCAGGAGTTGATATAGTCATTGGAGGCTGGAGGTCCAGATGTTGAGGGGATGTAGTCTTTGTCATAATTATGCTGCTGGACATTTTCTCCCTTTGCAAAAGAAAATACAGATTCTCTAATAGTCTAGATCAGACGTGCCCAAAGTGGAAGTTCTCTAAGGCACTTTGTGTGCTGGATGTGGCCCGCGGGCCGCACTTTGGGCACCCCTGGTCTAGATGCTAGAATCCAGCAGTCCAAAATCAGACTGTGGTCCAGACATTGACTTCCCTCTGGTGTCTGCAAGACAGCTTTCAGAGCATAGGCAGCAGTAATTCCATATCTGTGGAAAATGTCATGTTACCTCATCCTTCATGTTCATGCCTCACCTGACATACTATTCATGATCAGAACTCTGGGTTAATGTTGATTATATTATGAGCATGGTCAGGTAATTTATACTGTGACATTGTCTAAATTTTGTTCCTCTGAACTTTCATCTTGTCCCTTCACATGTGGCCCTTGCTTGGTAAGGTGGCTATGATCTTACAGCATGTGGTTCATTCTGTACAATTTCACATTATTCTTTAAATGATTTGCACAATTTAAATATGAATGTCCTTTACAGGCAATCATCACTGTGCTCTGCAGTCTGTAAGTTTCTGCAAGTTTGATGTTCTCATTGATGCTCATGTAATAAAGCAGGAAACGTGTTATTGTGAGTATGGGTTACCAACACTAAAAAGACAAATTCCCCTCAAAGTTTAACCTGTATACATTACTCTGCCTTTGATAAACAAAAGCCCAGGTCAAATTTGAACCACCCTTATAGATTTGATTAGAATCTATGTAATCCCAAGTAATCATGTGTTAAATATTTGTTGTTTTGAACTAAGATAGAACCTATATTGCCAATCTCCTGAACTTTGGAGCCAGAGCCATGTCTATTTGGTGAGTTAAGAAACCAAGCTATTAACTTCATCTTGTCAATTACTCATTTTTGCATGTGAATGAATTTTTTTCTCAGAAGAGCACAATGCACACATTTTTTCTCGAGTTCCTCATGGAGCAGAGATCAGTAGTGCCACCTCTACCCTCACACTACAGGGTGTTAAGAAAGTTGTGTCCCATCGTAATGTGTCTATAACCTCAGCAAAAATTTAAAAATCAGGAAATTTTTTCATTCACAATAACAAGGACAGTTAGCTGATTTAGAATCACTTAGTTTTCAATATAGCCACCCTTGGCATAGATGACAAGGTTCAGATGACTCATGAAAGCATAGACTGATTTTTGCAAGACTTTCTGTAGAATTCGCCCCCATTCTTGGTTCAGGGAGAGCTTGAGAGAATCCAAAGAATGGTGTTTTGTAGCTCATACTTTGCTCTCCAAGATGGACTAAATTGAAAAATCGAAATCGGATTTTTTTCAAGCCACTCGACATCAAGGGGCAGCTTCTGTAATGGTCTGGGCTGGGATTACTGCTTCTGAATGCACTCTGCTTGTTTTTGTGCCTGAGAAGATGAAGGTCAATGCTGAAGTATACCGGAAAAGCATCCTGGAAGACTGCCTGTTTCTGTGGGCCACAAAATATTTCAATGGAGGTAGCTGGGTCTTCCAGCAAGACTTGGCACCAGCTCACAAGGTGCGGATGACCCAGGAGTGACTGCTGACAAATGTCCCCGACTTCATTTCAACTTCACAATGACCCCCTTACTCCCCTGATGTCAGCCCCCTAAATTTTTCAATTTGGTCCATCTTGGAGAGCAAAGTGGGTGCTACAAAGTACCATTCTTTGGATTCTCTCAAGCTATCCCTGAACCAAGAATGGGAGCGAATTCCACAGGAAGTCTTGCGAAAATCAGTCTATGCTTTCATGGGTTGTCTGAACCCTGTCATCCGTGTCAAGGGTGGTTATATTGAAAACTATTAAGTGATTCTAAATCAGCTAACTGTCCTTGTTATTGTGTATGAAAAAATTTCCTGATTTTTTAATTTTTGCTGAGGTTATAGACATTATGATGGGACACAACTTTCTTAACACCCTGTATATGCCTCCTTGCTCCTATAACACCCTTCAGTTGAAGGTTATGTCTTGTAATGTACCTGAAATCTTGCTACTATCTGAAATCTGGCCACTTCCAGCCTCTTCACTTCCTATCCAAAATGGCTAGATTGGAGTGGAGTATCTGGCGAAGAAGTGGGGGGGGGGGAAGAACAGGAATGAGCAAACTTGCCAAGGTAGAATGAAACGAAGATAAATTAGGAATTGGCAGAAAGGGAGCAACTGCCTCTGTATAAGAATTCTGTCCACTTCCACTGAAGGAATTCCTCTCCCTCAGGACAGGGAAAAAATGATGGGCCTGGGGCCTTCATGCCTTGGGAACATTTTCCCAACAGTTTCTCACTGACCCCAAGAAAGTGCTTCTTGAGATACTTTCCTGCATTCCATTTTGACTCCATAGCATTTCACTGCAGGTCATTTCTCAGCCAGAGAAATGGCTGTTGACAGTTCAATGCAGACAAATTATTTGCATTGGTAAATTGACTGTAGCTCATTTCACTGTGATATGCTTATCACTGCATCCACTTTTGTTGCAGAAATTGTCCTGCAAATTATGGGAAATAAAAATAAAATAGGTTAATAATGTTCTTATAGTGGGAAAATTCTTGGGAAAAACTCATTCTGACAATTCACTTTAGTTCTGAACTAAAGATTCTGTGATACCTCACAAGTGTGGTAGGATGTCCCTTGACTGCCACTGTTAAACCAAGGTCAGTTGGTTGTCATCAAATGCATTTTACTTATTTTTCTGCAGCTGGGAATGGTTAGAGAGTGGTATGGAAATGAGAAGTGAGATGTGGCACACAAGATAATTGGAAAAGTTGCACCTATAAGCAAATGCTTCACTATGGAAAGGATCCTACAGGGAAAAGAAGACAGTGAAAATGTATATGCAGTGAAATTATCTCATCAAGATTGCTTGCAGAGAAGCATCATGCCATGACATTCTTGGAATTATACCTCCTTTTCTCTTGCTTCATAGAGGAACAACAAATCTGTTCAAATTTGCTTCTAAAAGCAAGTAGAGATAAATGGATTGCATTTGCAACTATCTGACTCCAGTATATTACTAATTGTGTTGCATATATACAGGATAACCCCTTTGAGAAGTTTACTTATGAATGGTTGTGTACAACACAAACCAATGGACAGAAGAAGCTAAAACTTGCCAGTATGGGCTTCTAAGAATGAGAGAAAGAAGACTAGGAAATGTCTTGATATGATGGAAATGATATATGGCCTCTTCTCTTCAGTGTATTGGCTGCAGATCCAGTCTTTTAAAATTTTCTCACAAGTTTTCCCAATGCTGCCCATGAGCATGGACCTTCACACATGCTATGGATTTGATGGTGTGACCTCGGTTCCAGGTCGCTTCTTTGAAAGACACTTCTATGCCACTTCTTCAACTGGATGTTTCAACGAAAGCTTTCAAAGAAGTGTCCAGTCGAAGAAGTGACTTGGAATGCATTCCTTTCATTTTTATAAAACTTCTGAATCAGTTCAATTCATGTGGCAAGTTCTAACATCTTGATTTTCACAGTCCACAGTCACACACCTTTTATACTGTTCATGGACCATGTGACATGCAAATTGTGTGCTGGATGCATCTGTTGCCTCTCCTTTCTTCACAGATTTAAGAAGCCCATGCTGCCAGTAGTTTACATTCCAAGTTTCAGTTTCTTCCATTCATTGGTTTGTGTTGTTCATGGCCATTCATCAGTAAGCTTTTCAAATGGGTCACCCTGTACATGTTGCCGTGAATGTGGCTTACTATTGGCAATATGCACTCCTTTCATGTGCAAAAGTGGGAGGCTGAGAAATGATGCAGTCGATATCTTGGTCTTCTGGAGCCACCCTATAGACTTTCAGACTCTGGTGGCTTTTTTTTTATCACTTTCACTATGGCATCCAAGTCATTCATATCCACTGTGATCAATTTCAGATATTTTTCAGTGTTGGTATGATGTCCAGAACAAAATTTATTGAGTGAATTTGTTTTTTATTTCTTTGGGAACAGGCATGAATTGTCTCATTTTGAGATTCATGAACAAGTTCTTGTTTGAGAAAAAGTAAAATGTATAGTGGTTGATAATCTCAATTTTGAATTGTTTGGATACTCGTCTGGAGGTGTAGTGATATTTATTGTCCTAATTGGGCTTTTTATAATTCAGAAAGGGAAGCAATATCACATATTTCCCAAATTTTAGTTCATCACTGGTAGCTAATCTGCTGCTTCAGTAAGTTGCACATAGTATGTGCAAATGTTGTGCAATGTCGGCAAACATTGTTGGTGAAAGATTTTATCTATGGTTAGCTTGACTTTGTGCTTGAACTGCTCCCCATGGTTTTCTCAGGAACTGATTTTGTTTCTGTCAGCTTCCAGGGATGGAGGTGCAAAGTGTCACCAGTGTGTCTGAGAAATGTGTAAGGGAATTACCTACGATTACTGTCTCTAATGAGTGTTTCAACTCCAAAGGGAATGACAGTTATGGTCATGATGCAGAAAATTCTGTGCATTCATTGCCAAGTGGACAAGTGCCTTCTAAATCTGCCATCGAGAGTGGTGAAGGACAGAACACAAAATTTCAAGAGGTTGTATCATTGTGCATGGTACCCAAAGACAGTGAGGAGGTTCTCAAAAATGAAGTGCTAATTCCTGTGGTTTCAAGTACTGATACTGGTATAAACAATTCTGCCACCTGTGATATGGATGAAATCAGGGATATTCAAGAATATTCTGAATCTGTTGATTACTGGGAAGTTCCTGACTATGATTACTGTCATATGCCAGTACTCCTTGGTGGGGCTTGGGATCCATATCAACAAATGGGAAACTTCACTCGTGGATGCAAATGGTATATCAATTCATTTCAAATGCTCCTGCAACAATCTAAAGTTATACTTTTTTTAAATAATAGAGTCCAACATAGTTTCTGTGTACATTATTAGCAGGCTGAATACTGTATTCAAAACATGGGCAGAATGAATTTGAGTCCATATTATTTGATTATTATGGAATATATGTGCAAGATGCAGTCAAATGAAAGCGATTCAACTGGCAACATGAATCAAGGGAATATTGATCATTTTATTTGACTGTATATACATGGTGTATTAATCAATCTGAGTTCAGAGTTCAACGTGAGCATCATAGACAGAACTTAAGAATTTAATTTTGGAAGGGCTAATAGAGAATACTGCAGCTCAGGGGTCTCTTACCTTCTTAGAAAAGCTAAAAAAAAGCTACTTCTGCAGATGGGCAGTGAAAAGAGGGGGATGCTTGGATGAAACTGATGATAGGCCTGAGAATTTGCGAGGCTAATTCTCAGAAACTCCTTCTATGACTCTATTAAAGCCACATACCATAGCTAAAGTGGATGATGGTGCATGCCCTCCCATAATACCATTGCATGTGCGAGCATTTCCTTTCTTAGGGTTTTAACCTTTATCAGATGGATTTACATCACCAGCATAAGCCCTGACTGTCATATATTTTCTACAAAGCTCATAAACACCCACTAACTGAGCATTATTCACTTAATATCAGACCATTTTTTACAAAAAGTTGCAGTATAGCATTAGTACCTTTAGGCCATGGAAAAATACATTCTGTGGCATAGCATTTGTGACATTAGTCAGATAAAGGTTAATGTAAAAATAAATGTATGCATGTATGATAAAGTTTAAGTGTTTTCCTTTATAAGCTGCATAACATATTCTTGAGCAGGTCTCCTGATGGATGGAAATGCTTAGTGTGCAGTGAAGACAACATAATGCGCTGCTACTCCTTGCCCACTGAATGGGCAGAATTTGGCTCGACTGTCAGTGGGCTGAGGGAGTTGCAGCCTGAGTTCAGCATCTCTGAAGGAGAAACCATCTATGACTTCCAGTGGAATCCATCAACAGACCCAAGTCTCACATGGTTTGCATTTCAGTCTTGCACATTTCATCTATTTAATTTCTATTAGATTTGTTTTGAGTTCAATTCCAAGGAAGATGTTTCCAAGTTAAACCACACACATATTTTTGTCAACATTGAGCTCCAGAAGCCCATGTTTGTAACTTGAATGCTTGTGTCTGTTGCCTCCACCTTTTCATGGGGAATAAGCACAAAAACTTGTTACTTGGGAGAAAGTATGGGACAAACTTAAGTACTGTCAAATTCTGGCAAATTCCAAAGGATGGCAACTTTTCAAAACAAGCCAGACAAACTGCGAAGTATTGACAGAAATATGTATTTGCACCTTGGACTTATGCAATACTGGTGGTTTAGTGATATGCATATTTAGACAACAAAATAGTATGCAGGGATCTCTATAGGGTTAAGTGCAAGTCATGATATTCAAGAGAAGGGGTGAATCCTATGCTGATCAGTTACATGAACTAGTCTTGTCTATGGGTTTATTTGTTTTCAGGGATGTCAATACCAAAAGGTACTGACATTCACATAGAACTCATGGAACATTTTGCTTACTGTATTCTCAAGTCATCAGTCGATGACTTGAGAATGCAGTAAGAAAAATGTTATCAGTAGTTATGGTTCACATATCAACTGTGTTGCTCAGTATTATTTGGCCAGACAGGCAGTTCCCCCAGGCTAGGGGGAACAGAAGAACTAGAGTCCTCCTAGCATCCCCTCTAGCATAGTCAGAAATTATTTTTAAGGGGCTGATGAATTTTGACCAGAGTCAAGACACCCCTCCCCCTCACTATGAAACAGCTATTGAACCAACCAGAGAGCTTAATTTTGAAAAGAAGGAGGAAAAAGACAACTCCATTACTTGGGCATGTATATAACATACAGAGGATTAAGGATATATGTTCTCCCTGCCTGAGCAAAGCAGGATATGTGATGACCTAGATTGCTCAAAGATGTCGAAGTACAGGGTGGGTCACAAAAAAGGAACACATTTTTAAAATTCATAAATTATTTATTACTGCAAATAGAAACATAGAGTCAACTTGATATTGTTCAGACCTTCATCAAGTTTTTGCCTGACTACATAAGATGTTGAAAATGTCCACCACTTTCTGCTGTACATTTGTAAATACACATGACAGAGTTTTGCATTACCTTCTGAAGTGTTTCTTTTTCGATGGTGGGAACAGTTTGGATGATGAAATCCTTTACCTCAGCAACTGAGTTGGGTTTTCTCTTGAGTACTTCTTCCTTGATGAATCCCCAAATAAAAATGTCTAAAGGCGATCTAAAGTCTGGTGATCTAGGGGGCCAAGGAAATTCACTTTTCTGGCTGATGACACAATTCTGAAAAATTTCCTTGAGCCAGTTCAGGCATTTATGGGATGTTGCGCCATCCTGTTGAAACCACATGTTTGGAATGCCACACTCTCTGTTCCAAAAGTAGGTCCCAGCATGTGCAGATATCTGTGTGATGTCACAGTAACACAGTATTCAAGAGAAAACCCAACTCAGTTGCTGAGGTAAAGGATTTCATCATCCAAACTGTTGCCTCCATCAAAAGAGAAACACTTCAGAAATCTGACTAATAGGCATATATGCAATTTTGTCACTTTGTCAAGATTTGTCTGTTTTTTAATTAGAAGTATGGAAAAAGAGGACTTTTCTCTGTTGCGCCAGAGAGTTGAGACTCTAAGCTCCCAGTGCAATGGTAAATGCTGATCAACTATTGTTCTTTTGCCTGGAATAAAAGTAAGTTATTTCCCACTGGAAAGATTTATAGATTGGATATTCAGCCATGAGTCAGGCCAGCAATATGTTATCTTCTCTACAATGGGGATGCCTGCATTACCACAGAAAGGAAGGCAGTGTACAAGTTTGTAGTTCAAGTAATTCTTGGTTGATGAGGAACATGATCCAAGAATTATGATACGTTGAGTAGCATGATTAAAGTGTTGATTCACATGCAGATTGGGGCAAAAGTCACTATACAGTTGTTGAATATAGAAAATAGATTTTAATTTCTTGTCATCTTGACTGCTAACAACAAAAACACAAATAATACAGAAAAATGATTGTGCAACATAATTTCAAAAGCTTCCAGCTTCATTCAGCAGTATTACTCTGGTACAGAGGACCAAATTGGCGAAACAGTTATTTCCAGTATACAAGAACTGTATAGTAACTTTTGCTCCACCCTGTATTAATGACATTTTTAAAAGTAATGATTTGATGAGATATTGCATTCTGTTTGTGCTTGCTGAAAATTCTAACTGATGCAATCATGTAAACCTATATACATATTTAACCCTTTCACGTCGGGATTGTTTTGGGTCAAAAATCAATTTTCAGAAAAAGTTTTTATTCTGATATCTTAGCATCAATCTTTTGGTCAGAAAGCTTCAAAAGTGTGAAATTGGGCGAAGCAAGGGTCAATACATAGGCCAACGTTACATGAAATACACTCATAGTATGTGTATCTTCGAACTTTAGGTCTTTCAGTGGTGTTGGTACAAACAACACATTTTCTTCTCGGAGGAGCTTGAGTTGCTGTGGCTCGAATTTTAGACGGAAAATGACGAGCAGTCAGTCTCAGAATACGTCCTGAAGATGGTCTTCCTCTGTGTCCGAATCAAAGTCCGAAGCTGTGTCGTTCAGAATACTATACTATTTACATCCAAGGCTTCTGACAGTCATTAAGCCTGAGTCGGAAGGGGGCGGCAGTGTGGCTTTTGTGAAAGAAACTGCAAGACCCACTGACAGGATCGCCTTTCACGAACGGTCTCAGATACGTGGAGGAGGGGGAGCAACCAAATAAGACTAGAAAATATGCGTTGATGGAAAAGGAAACTTTATTACAATTCACTCATTGCCAATCTCTACCTCAATAGACACGATATACGAAGAACAAGGGAAAGTATTGCAATATATTGATAATGATGATTGCGATGTGAATGGAAGTAATCCAAACGTGAGTTTATGAGAGCGGAAGAATTTCTAAAGGGGTATGAAGACATGTAGTCGGAACAGGAGTAGGGGTCTAGGAAAATTGGTTCTCTTCAGCCTCTATCGTTTCTGTGAAGAGAATGAGAAGAATATATAGTGAGGAACATATAAAAATATTATTTCAGCGATTTTGTTGACTAGTATGGATGGAAAGAATGCGTACGTCTATGATGAAAAATGCATACAGCGATTTTTTAAATATTACCAGACAAAATTATATTTGGCTCGGACTTCCTCCGTCTTGATACATTTTTCGATGTCTGCATGCCATCTCACGGACGAACGTAGGCTCCCCAGTTTCTCTTCAATGGTCTTCTTCCGGAGTCGATTATCTCCTTCGAGTCTGAGTACGATAGTATGTGGAGATGTCACCTCCAATTTCACATGCGCCACTACTGAAAACAGCACCATCGCATCATCTATCTCCTCTGCAGAGTGCACCTTGATGACGTACATGTTCCTAGTAAAGAGAAGAAATATGAATTAATGATCGTAGATCTGAGAAAGCTTGAATGACGCTGGCCATGAGTGTCTACGTGAAAGACAGGATGTGTTAAACACATCTCTGGTTACATTTGTAACGAATTTGTATTTTTTTTAAAGTGAATATCAATGGTAGATTACTCTGATTTTTTATTCATGAAGGAACAGTGGAATGATGGGAGAATTTTTTTATTTTACTTTTTCCTCTTCCCTCTTCCTCTGCAACATCCCACTCTTCATAACTGTAAATGAAAGGTATATTAATTATTTCAAGTGTGAAATGGAATGTGGGAAGAGATTTGTGATGAGCTAACTAATTTGCTTGTATTTCTTCTGCGGTCTTCACAGCAGACAAAAGTATTTCTTCAGTTCCTCCTTTACTTACCCACGTAAAAATTTTACATGGGATATTTCTTAACCTTGCAGCTACCACCTCTCTCTTGAGCCCAACTGTGCCCCCAGAGGTGCGCAGAAATAAGGTAACCTCTCAGCCTTCACTAGATCCACAACACCTCCGACACAATCTTTTAACCATAGCTCAAATGTATTGCGATCTAATGGATTTTGAAATATCACAATATAAGTGAGGAAGAGCATCACCTATGGAAAGAGAGATAGGAAAGTTGAGATTAGAAAATTCCCAGTAATTAATGGGAGTATTTGAATCTTTGCAAACTTACGGTACTCAGGAGTATGTTGTAGCAGAGACAAGATCACGTAGAAAGAGGAAGTGAGGAACTGGCAGAGTGAAAATCGCTACGAGGTAACGTATTTATGGCTCTCTTTTCAAAATAGTGGCTTTTCCTTTTTTCAAAATCAGCATATGTTGACAGCTATGGGGAAATGGAAGAAAAACATTTACTCCATGATCATTCCCATTAGCCTAATGATGTGCGAACCCTGCTCACTGCAGGGTTTGTGTAAACGAAAAAAGATTTTACTCAGAGGCATGTTCACATCCGGAATTTCTAAATGAAACTGCATGTATGCGATTTATTTATTTATTCCTGAGTGTCAGCAAAAAACGATTCACAATTGTGCCATGAAATGATGGGGGAAGATGAGGAGGATAAATCTCCATGTTGTGGTCGAGACATCGATGAATGAGGTAGAAAATGACGTGAACCCCACATGTTTTGGCGCTTGAGCTCTGAACTTGAACGTCGTTGTAGACAGCCGATTTTCCCCCATGCTCGCTCACGAATCTTTCAAAGGCATGCCCATAAAAACCTGGAAACCGACCGAGGCTATCAAAAAGCTCCACATGACCCTTTTTCTCGAGGAACATTGCAACGAAATTTCGCCCACGTTTCTCTTGACTGCAACAGTTAGAAACGATACATGCTGGGAAGTTTGAGAAGGATAGTTTTTCCAATTGATCGGATGCATAGGTCCCGTGATATTTTCCCAAACAAGCAGGATGGTGCGCGAATCCATTTTGCACGACTTCACTGCGAGATTTCCCCATTTATACTCTGAGCAGATGTTCAAAGAGGAAATCTCGTAAATACTTGACGGTCTCTGGTCACCTCGATATGTGTATCAAAGTAACCCATGAGTGTCAGACCCAGGTTATTCTCTAAAGCTTTCGCAAAGGACATACCCAACTTTAGGTAGCCGGTTCTAAAAAGGGGCTGCTGTGATTGTGCCAGATCGCCATTGTGGTTTGAACTCAAATCGAAACAAATTATGAAACGACGAGTTCCGTAGGACTTGAAATCTAATTCCATATTGGCATTTCCGACGGCATCCATTGTAACAAGGTAGGGTTATGTGCCAGATCGCCATTGTGGTTTGAACTCAAGTCGAAACAAATTATGAAACGACGAGTTCCGTAGGACTTGAAATCTAATTCCATATTGGCATTTCCGACGGCATCCATTGTAACAAGGTAGGGTTGTGTGAAGGCAATCGTTTCGGGATCGAGGTTCACGCTATACATCGTTATCCCATCGATCGCTACCGACACATTGTTGCAGAAAGCATGCGCAGTCTTGAGCGGATCCAGCCCATAGTCCCCCATCAGTGCAGTTTCGCTAAACAAAGCCAGAACCATTCTCTTTGGAATGTAAGAACCGAATACATTCTCACAATGGTAACTTTTAATTCCCTTAAGGAGTGCAGAACCGAATACATTCTCGCAATGGTAACTTTTAATTCCCTTAAGGAGTGCGTGTGTCTTTAAAACTCTTCTCTCCATGGGATAATGCAAGACGGATCCACTCAGTGCAGCCTCCGATGCCAGATTCGCCGAGGGAACAGGTGTCAACTTTTTCACATAAAACTGGTTTTGCAAAGTGCAGAGCTGTAAGTTCGAATCCTTAAGCCCACTATCGGGACATGAAATGAAAAACGTATTGGAACTTCTCGTCAAACGTAAACGAAGTTCACTTTTGAGCAAGATGGCAAAGGGACACGTTGACAAGTCCAGATCTAGCTTTGACATTAATTCCACAGTGGAACTTCCGAACCACCGTTTCCGTTGCCAGTCGTCGAGCAGCTCCGCATCGTAAACATCCGTTTCTTTCAATTCAAAATCGTACCACCCACTGGCCCTGGCCCATGTCACTTTTTCTATCTGGCTCATACTCACAAGGCGGTGAAGAAAGGAGCTTATTGGATATGTTTCCGTTTTCTCATTTACTACCACCCCATTCCAGAAAAGTTCGACGCTAACTTTCAATTCAAAATCGTACCACCCACTGGCTCTGGCCCATGTCACTTTTTCTATCTGGCTCATGCTCACAAGGCGGTGAAGAAAGGAGCTTATTGGATATGTTTCCGTTTTCTCATTTACTACCACTCCTGGGGGGTTTCGGAGGAAAGAGACCAACCATAAGAAATATGCAGGAATGTGAAAACAAATTTTTAAGATTTTAACCTTCTTCGACCTCAACCCAACCTCAATCCCCCCCACCTTCTCTACGGAGCTCACTAACGTTAGGACTGCGCTAACGCCTCACGCCTAACCGACGGACTGTCTTCGGGTCAGGCCTAGGCCTACCTTTTTTCGTTCAAGAGAAACTCAATCCTCGGCCTACGGATCAATTGCGCCTGTAAGGATTAATCCCTTGTCTTCGAAACACCTCTTTGAGGACGAGTAACGTTAGGCCAATCGCAGACCTATTCAGTCTCTCATGGCACATTTACCAGAGAACGTATAAAGTTAGACCGAATTTAGGTCTTTTTAGAGTTTCATGAGTCATTTCAGTGCGGTCGGGGAACATTCGGCCTATCCAGAGTTTCTCAAATCGTCGCGACTCGTTCTGAGAAGAACGAGTTGCGACGATTCGAGGAAAGAAAGCATAACATACGAGCTGACCACCATCATGTTAATTGATGAATGTCCGGATGAGGTATCTCCATATTCCACCAAATCCATCGGCCACTGCAAACCACCGCTTCAATCTCAGCTCATCCCATGATTTCAGCACAATAATGTCTCGTACATCAAAGACAGAAGATCCAGACAACGACACAAGACTGAAGAAGTCATGAATCCGATATAACCCTGACATGATATCCGGCAACACTGCGGGACGGGATCGTTCCATCACTAAAAGGCCCTACATTAACGGCATTTAATTTCATTTTTATGGCGAAATGGTGCACTGGAAGCTGCAAAAGGGAAACTTTTTGTCACCTATAAGTCAATATCTTTCGTTTGGTTGGTCTCTTTCCTCACAAAAACTTCCCTAGAGCGGCTACCCAGGAAGGGAGAAAAAAAAATACTGACACAAAATTCACATTTCCCAAAAGCGAGATTCAGTTATCTCCACACCCCGGGAGATGGAGCGATTTTGTGCTGAGAGAGAAAGAAGTATGCCAAATTTCGTTCCTGTTGATGCTCTCAGAGAGGAATACGAGACGGTTGAATTTTTTCGCCGGAAGAGGTTGAAGAAAGGTAATGGACTCTACAACGCCCATTGATACATTGCCATCACTTCACCCATCAATATCGTGTTGAGGCCCCATGCCATGTCATGGCAGTCGAAACCCGATTTCAACGAGGTACACGAGAGCTGAAAGAATGGCTGATGAGCGGTCTGGTTCCCATATGAGTATGGATGCATGGAAGGGATCTTCAGCATTCCTTCGGGTATACATTATTTTAATACAAAATCGGACTGATGACAATCCGAGCAGAAAACGATAAAACAAAAAAAAACCGAAGGACGTCAAGCGGAGGCGGAGGAAGGAGCATTGGAAAGGGTAAAACTGTTGATGATCTTCACGGCCTCCTGCGTCGCCTCGTACAGACTCAAGAGGTGCCTTCTCTTCATCTCCTCGTCTCCTCCGGGCTCCATCAGCTGGTCCTGTCATTTCAAACGAAAATAAGTCGTGCTAGTGAAGTTTAAGCTTCACTAATTCAATCTCCTATTCGAACTCACGATGTCACGATTCCTCTCCTGGATTTCAGCCACGAGCTCCTCCTCTATGTATTTTATCAGCTAAAAGAAACGGAAGGCATCTCCTCATTTGTGCACCATTTCAGTTCATACCGAGAATACCTTTGCGTAGGGAAAATGCAGACCATGTTGATCAACTTGAGGATTATGTACTTGGGCGTGAGATCTCGGATGGTCTCCCTCACGATTCTCATGTATCGGAGAATCTTTTCAGCGAAGTCATCGCCGTCTTTCTTCAAATCCTGTCGGAATTAAATTAACAGGAATATGGATACAATTAATTAATAGAACGAACACCAAATCAGATATTTGATTTCACTGAAATTAAAACATTAGCTAACCTGATGAAATTCGATTTTTCTGGGTCGAATCATCGACCACTGCCGAATCAGTGACCTGCGTTGAAGCATGTTGCCGTTGTCGGCCCGATCATCATAGAACTTCATGCGCAAATAGAAAGGATCAAGCGGTTCCTTATTAAGTGCAAATAACTTGTGAAAAAGGCAAAATTTGGTATTTCACTCACAAGTCCTTCTGACCATCAAGTGTCCCGTACACATGAATAAAGATTTTTCCTGGCAGAAGCCTCATGTATGAAATATGTACTCATGTGAAAAGAGCTCTTGAATGTAATTGATTTCGAGACAATTTGAT
Source organism: Darwinula stevensoni (assembly GCA_905338385.1). Taxonomy (NCBI): domain Eukaryota; kingdom Metazoa; phylum Arthropoda; class Ostracoda; order Podocopida; family Darwinulidae; genus Darwinula; species Darwinula stevensoni. Next base: position 46,930 of record CAJPEV010001408.1, read on the forward strand.
GCTGCCGCAATTAATTTAACATAAAAGATTGATTCCCGTATTCACATCGCTCCCCAGCTAGTCGAATCCTTCTTGGTGTAAGGAACCCTTGACAAAGGGTTTTGCCGTTGTGCTGTCCGTTTACGTTTCAATTGAAAGAAAATATGTAATAAATATATTTTATGTATTTAGTATTCGTTAACTATTGAAAGTCCAATATCTTCATACTTCATACAATATATTCATACTTAAGCTGAGGAAAGTCCAAAGGTTCTCAGGTTGGTGTTTAAACTACTCTGAAAGTACTCTTCAGTTCTGTTTGTCGAATCAACGCACTCAATGCTTCGAAAGGCATGACCTTGGAACGTGACGAACACCAATACTTCGCTTCGAAATCGGTTCAGCAGTTGTTGCTTGGTGACCGCAGCATAGAAGAACAATAAAAGTCAATCCCCAACCATTACTTTTGCGAATAATAAACATCCTGAATCGTTACGGACGAAGCTTGATGGGAAATGTATGGTAGCTTGAATCTGTCTACCTTTCCTAACACTTTCTCTGGATATGTATCAATAAAGACGGAGGCTCGTGCATAGACTCACGAGGGAGACGGTACTCCCGAAGTTTTCGATCTGGATTCCTGCTTCTCGGAACTTAGATTCCCATTGTTCACCAGCTTCTTTTCCGTCCTTCCCATCGTATGTAACTTCGATTTCCTTTGCGGATCCCTTACCAAGGGGTCTGCGACTCAAATATATAAAAGCATAATAAATTATGCGCGATCAGTAGCGGCGAAACGGATGGAGTTGCTCACCTGCCATCGATGCTGGAGATGATGAACTTCTTGCGACTCCTTCTCGTTTCGTTAGTCGCTACAATTCGGATCTCTTCATTGTTGAGTCGTAGCAGCTCCTTGTCTTCCTGCGCTCACAGGGAAAAACCGGGTCGTGAAAGGGGTGAGGAAGGAGGGTGGGAGGGAAAGTCACCATCTTCTAATATATAAGGTGAGCCAAAAAAAAAACCGACCCGAATTTGAAGTTTAATAACTTGGGCCAATATCAATTTTTTTAAGAAGTAAAATGAAGCTTGTTCAATTTTCTTTCGAATGGTACATAATTTTGAGGGGTTTGCTTCTGAGAAATAGCCGCTATTACAGTTTTAAAAAAAAGTGACGTAGCCAGGAATTAATTTCGGGGGATGTCTTGTGAGGTTCTTTCAGGCTCATGAGATGACGAAGTGGCCGAGGAAGGTGAGGGGTTGGGAGGAATGAGGAAAACTTGGAAAACCTTTTTCAGACTTCAACCGTACCCATCTTATATTGATAGTTGAAAATAGCCCCCATCTCTTCCCAGAATTTCACATTTTTTTGCATGAAGAGATACGTCTCAAAGACTGACCTTGGATTAGTCATAAAGTATTTGGTGAAAGCTACTCCTAAGTTTACTACTGGAACTAAGAAACTGGTAGAGCAATGAAAGTAAAATGGGGGGGGGGGCGGGGCACTGTCTTGGTCAAGAGTGATTGTATTCCGAAGGTGGAATATGAGTGCAAGTCGAAACTTCAGTTGTAAATGTGAAACTTTACACACACCCCCACCCCCTTCCACTTCCATACTCCTTGTTTCATGATATCTTGCTCCTTTTCGGGGGTATCCAGACACCCAAGACACCCCCCTTGGCTACGTCCCTGCATGAATGACGTATTTTCTCATGGTTCCTCAGGAAGAGTTTGAACTAGGCACTTATTTAGAATTTCTGCACCCGAACATAGGTATACTACAGTATTTATGGTTTTGTGATTTGGATGCAAAGAAGAGTGTGACCACTCCAGACACGCATTAAATTCAAAATGGAATCATTAAACGACGCCCTGAATTTGCACCTGATGATCCTCATGCTGGAAGTCATATGACGTCCCTAAGAACATTTTCTAAAACATTATTTTTCAAGATCGAGCGCCGAAGGCGCGTTCATAGCGAGTATGTTTGCCCTTCGGGCAAACAAACTCACTCATTTAAAATGTACCTGGCTGTCTTCGAATGCAGTGAGTTGAGAAGGTGTGAGGGTGAACCAAGCCTGTTTCCTCCTCCTGAAAGCAGATTCACCTGGGAGGCTCAGGAAGCCTTGGTGGATCTTCTGGGTTCCCTTTCAATGTACCCAGATACTTCTTTTACCAAAACAATATATTGCAAAGATGATGAAGGAAGGACTTCGATAGTCTCACCTTTGGTATCTTTGGTGGAGGTATCGGGGAACTTCTCGGATTCATTTTTCCTCCATTTTCTTTTCCTTCCCCTGTCGCACTATGTAGAATGATCTACTGTTACGCAAGCAAAACAGCACCACAAGGTTCAAGGGCATTTTTTTTACCTTCCCTTAATGCGCCAAGTTCCCTTAATCCCGTCTGAATGCGGTTAGATTAAGTGAATATTAGCATATTCTTCTGCCCAAAATCGTGTCGAAGGCTTTTCTTTTTGGATTCATGGTGGGAATGTTTTCTCACCTTCTGATCAATCAGATTCTGAGTGGAAGCGAGTGGAATCTTAGATCATTCCCAAGAAAAAGTGAAAATGAACATGCAAAGCGATGGATCATGTCTTTCGAAAGGAAAAAAAAATATTCTTCAAAAGTCATAAAAGACGGCAGACCTGATCTGAATGAAAGTTGATATATCATCCTGCTTCATATGAGGATGCTTATCGTTCATGAAGGCCCGCTCCGCTTCGATGTACGTCACAAGGAGTTCCTTGCAGCTCAGCTCATTCTGCTTTAGTTTCTCCATCACCAGGATCAGCACTTCTTGCTTCAAGTTGGGGAAGGATCCGATTTCCTATTCAGAACAATCAACAATGTCGTTTTTAATATTTTAAAGCACACCTATGATGGGGTAAATTCTATTTTCGTGACTTTTTTCTTTTCTTTCTTCTTTGTTGACTTAACGACCTGAGAGGCAAATTTCTCGATGGCTCTGCCGGTGTGCTCCGCGATAATTTCAACAGACATCTTCATTGGTTCCTCGAATTTCTTGGTTAGGTGATGGACCATTCTCCTCAATGCTTGCTGCGGGGGTGCCGTGTAATTATGAACCCCAACCAAGTTCCGCATGGCCGTCATTACCTCCTCCTTCGATGGCATCAGATTCTCCTAAATCAAATCCAATGAGAGAGACAGCATATTTCAGTTTCAATGTAAATTATACCTATTTCATAAATCCCCATAGGGCAATGCTAATAGGAGATGGTATGCCATTTGAATGGAATTTCGCCAATCGTCATATTGGCGCGAACTTCGCCGACATCGCCATATTGATCTTCACCATTCATCCTTTGCACGAGAAGGTTAAAAAATGAAACAAGAGAAAGCCTCCTATTCGAGAAAACTTATTCGAGTCTTCTAAAGTCCTCTGGAGGAAAGTGAACGACTATTCCAAGAGAAGAGCGTTAATTAGGGATCGCATATATTTTATGAGAGAAATATATTTTGTTCAAAAGAAGCGTGGTCACTATCAATCGCTAAATTATTCTCTAGAGCATGACAGTTTATTTTTACGGTAATTTTTTAACATAAAATATTGAATCGTTTTCTCTAAAATAACTAAATCCGATTAATGTTAGGCGTGATGTGAAAATAATGTAAGCAAAGTGAAGTTTGTACCATACGCCATAATGCGGCCTTTGCGTTGTTAGTATCTGCCGAAGATGGAGACAGGTCGGGGAGAGATTGAGGGAAATGGATATTAAAACATTTGCTGCCAGACACGTCATAAGACGTTTTCATATTTCTTTCGAAATAGTTCTCAATTTTTCTTAAATTCAAAAAGCTGGTGTGGCTCAAATGCTACAAAACGTTTGGGAAACATAAAGGAGGCATAGAAGAAGCGATGTAGATATCGATTTTCACTCACAACTCGACCGGAAGTTCATTTTCGATGTTTGAAAAAATAAATGCTTTTTTTATTTTACAGTCGCACATGGCAGTGAATTTGTTAAATACTGTTGAATACTGCTGGGTCACTATGCGCTCGCTCCGGATTATCTTTCTCCACGGGGAAATGTAAACCACTGGTAATTCATTCTTAAAGAAGACTGAGAGAGTAGGATTTCAGCGCGCCCAATATTCCTGAGCCAGTAACGCACCCCTGTCAATAGGCTACTGTTAGTTGGTGAATCGGAGCGATATTGTTTTCTTTCTTGTAGTTAATACTTTCTGGAATTCATTAGTTCACTTTAACGTGAAGTCGAAGGAAATGGTGTTGATAAGAATGCTGCTTCACTCTAGATGATCAATCACGAAGGGAAATTTAAGATATAATCTTTTTTTTAAACAAAACGGGACTAATTATGTCATTAGCGCTAGATGACACGAGCAGAGTATATGGCGAACCACATTGAGGAGGCCATTAATGATCTCATCGTTGAGGGTCTCATTGATGACGGCGCCCAGCTGTATTTCGGTGATATCCACGTCTTCCGTGAAACCCACGAGACAACGTTTCACGCTTCTGGCGAACATTGCCATCACCCTGGTAGGAAAGGAAAGCATATCGATGTTGATTTTCTCACGTTTGGAATATGATGAACGAAAGAATCTAACTACATACTGATGGAAAATCGAATTGCTGCTTTTTGTCCTGTTTTCGAGAGCTCCCAAGATTTGTAGCTGTTCGAAGAGATTGGATTTTTTTTGTATCATGTTGGATCGGATCCCCGGTAGCTTCTCCTTAATGTGCTCTTCCAATTGCCGCTTCAGCACCCTTTGGAGGGCCCTCGTCCCAACTTGCTCCATCAAGTTCCTGTCAATCCCTTCCATTTCATTCAAAACGGGAACATGATAGCTAAGCTAGATAGGAAGGTCCTCCCAGTTCATAAGGAGGCCAATGCGGATATAGCGGACGTTCAGTGTGCCCTTCGAAGATTATTCGCGCCGTAATAATGATATAATTAGCGTGTGTCCGCCATCAGTCCGAGAATGGGCTGATTATTGCAAATATCTGCAACGTTTGTTCAGATAATGTGAACAGCTTTAAGTTTAAACATCACTGAGACTATGTTAAAAGCAAATGTTGAAAAATAATTGCGCTTAAAGACCTCCGAACGACTTCACTAAGCCATCAGTACTCTCTTCGTGATGAAAATTCGGATAATTAATCAGGAATAGTCACCACTTGATCTTTGATTTGTCGACTTTAACCATGTCTTAGCATTTGAACCTCCTGTCAATGTTCATACAATTTTATTGTGCGGACTGGGGGGGGGGGGGCGATATTCTACAATAAGTCTGAAATTTAATATGAACAGAGTTCCTGCACTTAAAAAACGACAACGGAATGCTTGAAACTTTTTTTACGTTTTCTTTTAGATGAAAAGTATGCAGCTCAGGACAGTTTATGGGAAAAGTGAAGTATTTTCAAGCAATAAAATAGGCATGGCGCAGAAATTAACGGGAACGGGATCAGGCTATTTCTTACGGCTGTTGCAGCATTTTAATTAACGGCAGTACTTGTTAACATTCACAAGGCTGTGATAATCGTTAAAAGAGTTATCCATTTTTAGTTTCAGATTTGCTGCTAAATATTGGTTATAACATCGATGTGACTTTTAGGTATTTAATGTAGCTGCAAAAAATATATATAACAAATAGAGATGGCGCGCTACATTCCTACCAAACGGAGATTTGATCCAAACATACAAAGTCGTTGATCTTTTTGCCATACCCTCAAATCTTCAAACACGAGCTAGTGGCATTTAAACTAGAGCTTACAAAAAAAATCAAACCCGGACGAGGACACCGACGATATCCTCGTCTTCGACCAGATAATAATTATTCGCAAGAGCTTCGTGACTACGAAGACAAGAAAATGGCAGTAGACAGACTTGTAAGCGGGGTGGTTCACGAAAAATTTGTCTTCCGAGTCTCTGGCGGTATACATGTCTGTCCCGCTTGTGATTTCTGCCTGCGATCTGTTCACAGTTCCGATGTATCCTCGCTTCAAAGGGAAGACTTTATTTTCCAAAACGTCCCTTGCATCTGTGCCTCGATCCATGAGGTCCAGCTTCGTCAGCACTCCGATCGTCCTTTCTCCTGCAATCGATAAATACATATATTTATTGATACATCCTGGTCTTACCGTGCACTGTGAACACGTTGCTTATAAGAGTTCCTGGTCAATTCCCCGAACGACCAGATCCCCGTTTGGGATATCCCCTTTAAATGAATTCTCCGATGGTGGCACAAAGGAAATGGATCTATCTGAATAGATCCATCTAAGTTTCTTGTCTCGCACATCATGCATGGGGGAGTGAGGAGGGGGGGGGGGGGATGCGGCCGCCCCCAACCGAGCCGGAACCAAAGGAAGAGGGGAGGAGGTTCCAGGCGAACGAAAGGAAAGTGAAAGTCGTGCAACTTCTCTAATCCTGGAGGGGAGAAAATAATTAACTTCTTTGCCTTCCACCTAAGGAAAATTTGTTCGTTTAGGGAATATGACTGCCGATGCAATCCCAGTCAGATCACTGAGAAAGATTCTCATGGGAAAGATAAGGGGACAGAAAGGGTTGCAAGATAATCCTCTCAGCCGCCAGAGATGAGAGGATCGACAAGATGTCTATCAAAATGTAAAAGGAGACTATATATGGAGAAGTGGGGTTGCTTAGGAATCAGATTATTAAGTGGTCAGTTCTTGGACGGTGTGATAGTTCGTGTACTCATGGAGTTCGTGAAGAGCGAAAAGGGCAATGATCTTCTTGTTCTTGAGGACTATCTGCTCACACAGAACAAGATGAGCAAGGACAGACGAAGAACGTATTGGGAGTGTCATTACAGAAGATACAAATGAAACTGCAATTTCAGTGCTACAGCTGAAGGAGAGCAGGTTGCCAGCAATCGAGGGTAACATCATCATGCTCCAGAACCTGGACAATTACAAGCCCTCAAGGTGATCGCAAACATCGTTTTGTAGCCACCATGCCAAACGCAGTACTGCCTGTACTGAGCTACTTTGAAGATAATTATATCGAACGGGTGATGAGAGGGAAACGTCGAATAGCACCTCTCTTCGAACCAGGTCTCTGGAACAACTACAATCGTGTCCTGCAGGACCTGCCACGTACAACAAATACCGTGGAAGGCTTCCATTCCGGTTTCCTTAAAAACTGCGATGGGCTACACCTGAACTTCTTCTCCTATCTTGGGAGACAACAGCAAGAGAACAATAAGCACGACGTGAGCATCACCCAGCGAGTCGCTGGTGCTCCCCTCCTCCAAGAAAGAAATTCCTAGACGTAGATCGACTTCTGTAAACCCTCGTACAAAGATACGCAGGGATTGAGAACTGAACTGCACAGGACCTACAAGAGTTGGTGCGTAGTGTCGCCTTTAACATGAGTTTTTAAAAAGAGAAAACATTTCATTTGTAAGCCTCCTTTCATTATTAAACCAAAATAAAAACTTTTATCTAGTAGGGTTGTTCTTTTGTTTGTGTCATTCTCTTCAGAGAAAAACAAGGTCGTGAAATATAATTCGATTCCTGGACATGAAGGAGATGAATGCGGTCGATAGCCCTCCATCCGCGACCGTGAGATAGGAACACCGTGATCGGGGAACTGGCCGTTCAGGGAATTCGTCACTCGGGGAAATAACCATTTGGGGAATTGACCGGACATCGTTTATTGGAGATTTCCTTCCAGAACTCATCAAGGGGTCACTATTGCGTTGCCAAATGTCATGCCGTTCTAACAGCAATGGACGTTTCTATATATTTTTCTATATTCTATTATATTAAAAAAGTGGATCATCTTCTAGGCAGACTTGAAATATAAAATCTTTCCTTTCTGTCATAAGCACGAACATCTCTGGGTCTCCAACATCGCAACGTTTCTATATATTTTTCTATATTCTACTGTATATTTAAAAAGTGGATCATCTTCTAGGCAGACTTGAAATATAAAATCTTTCCTTTCTGTCATAAGCACGAACATCTCTGGGTCTCCAACATCGCATCTTGTCGTGTGTCGTCCATCTATCGGCGGCAGACTTCGCGGTCACCCTTGCAGGCCTTCGAGAATAGACTCGAGAAGCGAGCCGTGGCGGCGATTCTTTCCTAAACCCATTCGTGGGGTGTGGGAATCATACTTCCCGCCTGATTTTCATACGATTTGAGACCAGTAAAAGTATGGAATCTGTTCCTTGGGAAGCTATGTAATATAGTTATTAAAAAGGCTCACGAAAGGGTTAAATTGCATAGAAACGTAGGGGATGTGCATAATTCTTCCGAGTGACATTTAGTGCAGGATGAGCGAAGATCCAGTCAGAAGATCCAAATCCCTGCCTTTGTCGCAGCTGTTCTTCCGACTAGTTTCTCTACAATACTATTGGGACCGAGTGGATATGAGTGGGATAAGGTCGAACTCAGCTCGTCAGCCATAAATATAGAATACATAGTAATCATGCAAGATTATAGAAGTATTGGGATTGAAAAAATGTTCACCCTTACCGTTAGGATCAACTTGGCGAGCGAGTTTGAGTGCGTCGGAGTTGGCCAGGTCCTCCGTCGCAGGAGTCACGGCCAGGATCAATGTGTTTTCGGGCTCGATGTACTCCAAGATCAAGTCGCGGATCTGGCAGAAGAAACGAGCAATAAATTAAGTTCAGTCCAACACCGTCTTTCGATCCGACGATTCAACCATAAGTGAACTGTAAGGCTACTACCCCATGTGTTACTTATTTACCTTGGGGCTATACCCCATGACATGTACTAGGGCTCTTGATTATCGAGACAAACCTTCCGGTCTTCCATCATCCGATTGACTTACATAAGTTATCTTACAGTCCAGGAACAATCGTATCAAAAAGTTTTTTTTTAGTTACCATAACAACTTTACCTAGAGGCAAGAAATGGCGAACAGGCAACTTTTACTACTTCGACTACTCGAGTCATGAAAATTTGCGAAGCCATGTGTTCCGTGTGCACTTTCATGAATGCTTCCCTGCGTTTTTCAACGTTTGTGCATTATTGTGAGTGAGCCATCTTAGGGAAGGCATGTATGGTCGATTTCCATAGCCTTCCTGTTGCAGACCTTGTACCTTCTTAGCCGACCTCCTAAGGGAATAGGTTGGTCCCTAGTCACATTAGATTTGTATAAATGTGTGAGTCTGCGTATCTTTCTGTGAGTTGGTGTGTGTGTCTGTCTCACACTTTCCTTTTCCGATGATAGCTCATAAAATATTGAACTCATCGCAGTGAAAATTGGCATCAAAATAGACGTTAGCAAGAGTTTTGTTCATTTTCTTCGGGATACGGACCAACACCATAACATTTTTCGTGAGTTTTGGTTTTTGAATTTTGCTCAACGCTAAAGGGTTGAACAACCACAACCCTTCCTGGAACTCGACCTGAATTTGCATGCACGACGCTCCACCTGCTTAGGTGTGCCACGTAATTGGCCAAAACTCATTCCTCTTTTAGCCTCAGTCGCTGTCCAATTCATTCTGGACAAACGGAAATAGAGACTGCATATTGTAGCGCTGGCAGTGATACCGCCCAGAGTTACTTGATGTGATGGCATAATTGGCGATACAACACACCCTAACAAAACTTTTAAACATACTATGTTAAATTGGGACTCTGTTAACACGTGTTAACCCGTGGTAACAGCATGAAGGTTGCATGAATTAGAAGAGAGAAGGATGCGTCCTTCGCTCCTCCCATCCCTTATCTGACGCATCCTCCTCCTCTTCCCAGTAATTTAAAGACGACTTACTAAAGACTGGGTTTCCCCATTTTCTTTTTTTTAAATAGCATGTCCTGCCTCAAGCTATTTTCATTCTGAGCCAACACGTAGATGCGTGCATGCATTCGGTGTAAAGAGTCATTATGGAGTAAGTATTGAAAGAGATCAAAGATCTATACGATGACAAATATACTGTAGATCTGTGCTATGGTGCCGTTGTTCAGATACGAGTAGTGAAACATGGGGAATCACTTGCAGCACTTACAGTAGCTAATAATGGGTTTCGCCATCGCAAAATTTGCACATTACCCGGAAATTTCTTTGGAAAAAATCGTAAAAGTACGCTAACGACACCGCCGCACGGACCAGTCTCCATAGTAAAGCTGACAAAAGTGCAGAAAATTATAGAGAAGCTTTGTTGCATTAATGACATGACCTCAATGCAAATACTGCAATGGTAGCACCCCTGGCTAATGTAATACGTGCAGCCAACTATACAAGGATTGCACCTCCAGCGGCAATAATTCTGTAGGTGCTCCCATTGTCATGTCATTTGTCATATTTGTACGTAGGCAACACTTTAAACTTTACAGTTTTGCCATGTTTAGGAATATTGTGATTATCGCTCTTACTAGCGTATAATAATTTTCAGCGTGTCCTTAACATTGTGCACCATCAAGTGACTCAGGATTCATTTCATAGATCCATGCATGCTTGGCGAGAAGGAAGAAGTATGGTAATGAAAGTAGTTTTACCCCATGACCATGTCTTCCATGTCTGGCGGGGTTCCAATCCGTCTACCTACACACTAGTTACGCGATCTACTCTTTCAGCTTTGGAATGCTTTCGACTGACCATGACAAGTTGTCTTGTCATACTCCAAGAATCTTGAATAGTTTTTAAAGCTTTCAGCCAGTAGAAATGACATTGAAAATAGTGACTGGTTCAGCCATCCTGTGGGTGAATGGTTTGTGATGGTTGGGGTTGAGGTGGATCTTTGTCTTCAGTACTCACTAAAGGCCTCGAAGGTCATTCAAAATTATTGGAGCATAACAAGGAACTTATCAAGGCACTTCTGCAACAATTGATGGATTACTGCAGCTGTATTGACCGGTTTGAGACAAAATGTGATGTAGCATTGCTTCAATCTGGGAATATGACAGAGGCCTTACGCACTGAGTTGTTAAATTGCCAGCCAAACTCTCATTCATGATGCTAGTTAGATGAGGACTGACATAACACTGCCCAGCAGTCTAATCTATCAGTCCATGGAATTAAAATAATTATTGTGATATTGACAGGCTCACAAAAAAATCAATCCTACGAACTTTATTGCGAGACCTCGTATATTCAATATGAAAAAGAATGGAAAGAAAAGTAATATCACTTGCTTCCTCCTCTACCTGCTACGTTTGCAACGTCAGTAATATATTAGCAGTCGACACAGACAGGTTCGTATGATCTAAATTTCTAGGAGAAGGCGAATATATTTGAAGCAATACCGCCTGAAATCGAAAAAATAATGCAATTGAGATGATGCTCACAAGTTGTTCGATGTTTTCAGGCTGGTTCCCAACCGGGACCTTGGTCATACCAGGCAAATCGACCAGAGTGAGCTGAAGAACTGTGAATAAGACTCATATCTGAGAACTAGACTCAAGTCTACGAGCGCTCAGTGGATGAAGGAATCGACTTTACCATGAGGGGAATAGAGCCTGAGGTTGATGGGTTTGGAGGAGATGGCCTTGTCCGCTGCTTCCCTGTCTGTTGCCGCCACAATTTCTTTCCTCACTTCCGTGAAATCAGTGAACCTCTCATCCGGCAGATGCAAAAACTCTAAGTACTCTGCCGAAATCAATTTCAAGATGACAAAATAGCCAATTTGTAAGGAAACCGTATATTTTTCTTTCAAATGTTATTCAATATTAATAATAATGGCGTGTTCTGCGTGGGTAATATTTACAAGCCAGAGAACCAAAACTGAGGTGGACGCGAAGTGAGAATGGACAGTGGTGGAAGTGGTGGACGTGGAAGTGAGCTTCCCTTTCTCAAGAACAATTTTTAAATGATCAAAAGATTTGTTAACTACTTAAGTGAAGGGAAACTCACAAAAACAGATTTTGACAAAACAATAAGGAGTGGAACAATGGAGGAGTGCAATCAGATGTAACATAGAAATGCATCTTAAGTGCTAATGCTATAATTGTTAAGACGTGTGTATGATGAGGCTATTTCACGGGGTGACCATAAGGCACCACCCCCATAATAACAATTTGCCTCATGCATTACTTGCATCACGGCATCTTGAAATTGTGAAGGCCTTTGTGCATGATATTAACGTCTCGACAGTATCATGATAAAATCTGTGAAAAAAAGGGAACGCGCGAAATGAGAGTAACTATTGCTAAAATTTTCCTGATTGAGGAGTTTGTTTCCAGTCCAGATATCGCTGCATATTTTAAATAATGAAGTGACTTGTAGGAATCCACGCATGAAGAGAGAAACCACGAGAAACATAATACCTTCGCTGCTTGGTATCATTTGAAGAATGAGCGGACATCTCGTAACGATGCCGATACCCCGAGGCAAAAAGTCCCTGCAGGATATACGATGACACACGCAAATTATAAGGTCGATTGATAGGGCAGCTGAATGGCCGCAAGCGAAGAGGCAAGGTATTGCACAGCATGGACGGTCGCTGCCGGAGCTCATGCCTTCTGAACGGTCGCGAGACAGGCGGCTACTGCCGCTAGTACCCTTCGACTTCTAACTCTGACCTTCTCCACCACCGCTTCCGTACTTGGAGCTTGTTGATCATCATCACCAGATCCTCCATCTCTGTGTTCCCCGTCATCCTGATGGATGTTCTCTCCCTCTTTCCTACTCTTTTCGAACGTTTTACCTCCCCTTTTCTTGCTGGACTCCTTTCTGTGCAAACCACCTGTTGAAGACAAATATTGCGGAAAAACAGGTCAGAAAGTCGTAATCCCACGCGATTCTTTCTCATCTGGGTACCAGAATGATTTGAATAGTTCCGCGAATTCGGAGGGATTCATTTCCTGACGAGTCAATTACAGTCTCTTTTGTGATTAAGAAATTAATATTGATGAATCATATTTAAATATTCCCGAATCTCTCCTCCGAAGAATTCTCCTAAGACTGGGTAATCCATTTGCCATTCATTGTCTGTATATATAAAGTAGGCAACACTGAAACTAAAAAATTGATTGTGGAGAGCAGAGTAACATGGCAGTATCTGCAATGCTACGATTGCGCAAATCCCGGGATGGCAGCCTCGTCATTCGGCAGATACCGCAAACTACAATATAATGCCCAACAAGCTTCCTTTAGAATGCTTCCAGGGAATTATTGCCAGTTTAAAATTGATATAATAAATCCAAATTTTATAATAAGTGGATTAGGCAAATCACGATTGAGCAGTTTAAAATGTCCTGTCTATTGACAGCTCTATTTTTTTTCATGAATTTTGTTTGATTTTTTGCCAGTGATCACTCATCCTTCTCGGGTAAACATAGTGTAGTGGTGAAACCTAATCACAGAAATCCCGAAATACTTTTTTTTCTGAGTTCTGAGGAACAAATACGCAGGAGAAGGAGAAGGTTTTAGTTAAGGTTTTAACCTTCAACGTAGGAATTTATTCGCGGAATCTTCGTAATCTCCGCGACTCAGACCTCTGATACACGCTCAGAGACTTAAGACAGATGGAAGGGGATTAAGTCGTCATTGGAGAGCAAAATGTACTCGAGCTGAAATTTACCGCAGGTGATTTGGATTCAAGTCAACTCCTTTTGGAGTCGGTATGATTTATTCACTGTGTGAATGTTCGCAAAGCCTTTAGGAAAACGTGATAGCACTGACCTTGCGAACGGGCTAATGATGACCAAGAAGATCCACGACTGTGGGGCACTGAAAAAAAAAACACACTATGTTCTGTCTTAGGGGATGGCCACTGAGAAAAATTCGAAGCCCAACCACCGTCGAGCCCGACAGAGTCGTATCGAAGGACTGCCCGCCCCGCCTCAGTACTTTGCCTGCCCGACATACGGATCTATTGGGCGACGCGTGTAGACCTTCATGAGATAGGGCATCACCGCCCCTGGCCAGTGAGCCGGCTATGCAACCGATTCGCGGGGATATTCCGCTTAGAAACCTGAGATCTCATAGAAGTCTTTATCGCGATGGCAGATTCCCCCTCAATTTGTTAAGCTTTTTTTTTATTCTTTATACTGATCCTAGCTGTCGTGATCGAGAGTGAAATTTTATCCTCCTTTCGAGAATCCTTCGGCAGCATGTGGTATTCATCTTCCCCGTTTTCCCTAGTCCACGCCCGACGGAATTCCGAGGCTGGCGCGCCGGTGGGTCGAGCTTCCGAGTGAAACCCAGGAAGCGAGCGATCGAGTCCGGTTGGCGGTGAGCTCTCGTTCCGTTGGCTCCATTCCCACGGGGAATGTCTGCTGAGCCAGGGGGAAACACTCAATGTGCCTTTTCCAGGAAATACGGTTGCAATCACAGACGTTGGCGAGCCCTAATCCGCCCGGAGGCCTAAGCCTTCGTGATCGTGGAGCAGGCGTCTTTGCCCGGAGGAATGCAATCTCGTTAGTGATTCCTGTGCCTAGCAAGCAACACTCTCTCAAGTATCATACAAGACACTACGCCCCTATTCGTTTCTGCTCGCTGCATCTTTAGGAAAACAATTTTCATTTCTGAGATGGTTATTTTTTGGCAAGTGGTTCATAACCCGAAGTCCCCCTGACGGTAAACTTTCGTTTACATCACTCTTCTCTTTCCTTTTACTTCGATGAAGGTTTTCCCTCCTTTATTTCATGATCTCATCAGTGAGATGTCACAACGAACGTAGTTCGGTGCAAATAACACCAAGCTGTTAACTTTCATTTTATGTGGCAAAAAACGGTCCAACGCATACAAAAAAGGACAATGGGATGGACAATGCGGACCTAAATTTAAGGAAATTACCATATTGAAATTTTAGGTCGCAATGTGGTTTGTCGACGTTAGAATTTGGAATGGCCTACAACGCAGCGGCATCACAGGGCCCCGCACACAGAGCAATATAATGTGGAGCGACAGTCGAGCAACAAAGCAACAAAACGAGACGGTGGAACAACAAAAATCGTCCCGTGTGCGGAGGGCTCATAAGGGGGTAATGAAGGTGAGAAGTCGGAACTGTCAATCAAATCGTCTACCCCGAAACCAAGGGCGACTCCGTCCCTTTTTTTTTAAGGGTGGGGAGGGGGAGAAGAAGATAAGATGCCTGTCTGCCCCTTATGAGGAAAGGTCTTTGTATAGTTTTTGGAAGTAAAGGGTTGAAAGGAGAGTTTGCTCCGCCTCTGGTTTCCTTCTTCATTTCCACTCTCCCCTCATCCAGCTTTCCTTTCTGTCCCCGAACCGCCTCACACGCTAACGTCTTCCTTTGCTCATCTCTCTCGACTCGTGATTGAAAGGAATGCACTACTACATCAGCCAAGACGACTTTTAAATGCAGGAAGTCCACCTTGCACGGCGTCTCCGATTGCATTCCCTAGCCTCGTGGATCCTTCACGTGCTCTCGCCCACCGCATCGAAGCCAGAAATGAAGGAATTCCGAGGGACAATCGCCTAGGGCCCCGATGTGACGGGGGTCCAGATTCCCCCCTAGCGTCCTGGTGCCGCGATCGAGTGACCATGGGACATTAGCCACTCACTCTCATCGGGATTTAGAAGAAAACTTTGAGGTGCAAGGGGGAGGAGGCGNGGGGGGGGGGGGGGGGGGGGGGGGGGGGGGGCAATCACTCGTCACATCTGCATTAAGAGGTTTAAATAAAAGAAGAAAGGATAAAGGATGACTTCTTGACAGGCGTGTGAAACATACGGCCCGCGGAGGTGTTTCATCCGGCCCGTCGCCTGTCCAAATTTGAACCTGGATCAACTCACAGAACCCTCCACTCACGATTCTAAAGGTGCGACCCGCACTTATCCGCAGGGTATGGAATTCGACCCGCCGACCGAATTTAGTTTCACACCGCTGCTTTATGAGACAGTTTGCATCGTGCTTGTATGTATGTGTGTAACTTTCAAGGTTAGGCGAGACCTTATCTGGTCTGCAGATAGAAAATATCCCGTTTGCCTTGATCTCTACGAGATGAGAGGATCTGGACATTTCCAAGGACTCGGCCTTGAAACGGCTAAGGAACCGGATCGCATGTCATATATTCTTCTTCCCGTGCCTTATCCTTCATTCCAAGCATATTATTATTTTTTGCGTTGTAAAATAATTTACATACAACATAATTATTTCAGTAAATGATATAATTTAATAACCATGTTCAGAGACAAGAGACATCGCTGACATTGAACTTACAGCTCCACCACAATCATGATCCTGTGGGCTCTCCACAGTTTCGGCTCCCTCCTGCTTCGCTTCCCTCTCTCACTTTTTGCGAAAGCGAATGCACGTGCTCTCGCTTACATCATCTTGCCCCCGGCACAGAGAGGAGCGTGCACCATCTCTCTTTTCCATTGTGTTTTTTTTATGTTGATGCAGCCAGGCGTCAGGCGTGGGATGCGGAAGCGATCGAAAACGATATTTCGTCATTCGTATGCAACGCGCTGGACTTGGAATTTTCGTTAGCATTGTAATCCCGGCTCTGCGGATTGGATTACGTTTTCCGGTCGAATACGATTACGTTTGAATCGATCTGTTTCTGTCCTTGTGATCTGCGTGTTACCGTGTACGATGTGCTCAAAGATTCTGTCACGGATCCGTACTAATAATTAATCATACATAGCACAGCCCCTTTTTATCCTAGAATTTAGAAAATTCTGAAGATACCTGGCATCCAAGGTCGAATTCCTATACAACGGAACGCCATTACGGATTGTTCCGGCTTTTGAATACCTTCGTGTTACCTTTCAATCGAGAGGCGGTTTTTTTTTCAAGACATCTCGCGAAGAAAGTAGAAAACTGTGCAGCGACAACGTTTTCCAGCTAGAATCTTGTAAGTCTGTCCCTCAAAACAGTCTCGGCCCTCTCCAGCGTCAAAATCAAGCCTATCGCAACGCACGCACCGAATTCTATGAAGCCTCACCTCGCCACGCCGAACCTACGCTCACTCGATATAAGTTCTCTTGGCCTGCCGAAGCACACTCCCAACCGGATCGTTCAGATCCCGACGCAAGAAATTTCGTTCGCGGAAGATTGGCAGCAAACCTTTCTTCTCCTCGAAACTGTGTCGTCGGTCGGTCACCTCGAAGACGTTGCACGCAAGCGAAGCGAAGTCGATCCCGACGCACTCGACTCCCTTGCCATGACGGACCTCACCTGGACAATGTCATTCAGGCCAAACCGCCATGCTGCCATGCACGGTCCTCATGGCACGGGTTTCATCACCTCATCTGTATTTCCTAACCATCCAACTTTGAAATGACTCAATAGGCGCCACCGCGTCTATTGCCTTTCTTCGACCCCTTCCCGCCAAAAAATTCAACCTCCTCGTATTCCTCTTTGAGAGCATCAACAGGAACGAAATTTGGCTTGCTTCTTCCTCTCGCAACACAGTATAGCTCCAGCAAGTTTGAAGCTCCATCTCCCCGGGGTTGTGGCGAACACTGAATCTCGATTTTGGAAGATGTGATTTTCATTCCGTTTTTTTTTCCTCTCCCCCGGGTAGCCGCTCCTGGGGGGTTTCGGAGGAAAGAGACCAACCGGGAGGAAGATATTGATTCGTAGATGATGAAAAGTGGCCTTTTTGTTGTTTGCGATGCACCATTTCGCCATGAAAAGTGAAATTAGCTGTCGTTGAATTAGGCTTGGATGGCTGACTCCGGTACCATCCCCCAGTGTTGCCGGATGTCGTGCCGAAATTATGCCTGATTCAAGACCTTTGTATCGGCGTCTGGACCTTCAGATCTTTAATTTGATACATTTTTTGTGCCGAGTTCGTGAGACGAGCTGAGAATGAAGCGGTTGCTAGAAGCGATTGATCGATGTGGTGGGATATGGAGATATTTATCCGGACATCCCTGAATTACCAGAATGGCTCGCGCCATGGATTCCATGCTTCCTGGAGGCAT
This sequence comes from Darwinula stevensoni, assembly GCA_905338385.1. NCBI lineage: Eukaryota > Metazoa > Arthropoda > Ostracoda > Podocopida > Darwinulidae > Darwinula > Darwinula stevensoni. The sequence continues at coordinate 64,724 of CAJPEV010001408.1, forward strand.
TCCCTCCTCAGACCTTTTCGAGATGGTTCGAGGAACTTCAGATTGGCCTAACGTTCCATGTCCCACTGAAATGGTGAATGAACCGCGAAACAGGCCTCCGACCGGTCTAACGTTGTACGCCCTCTCTGAAATGGTTCGTGATAGTATGAATAGGCCTGCGATTGGCCTAACGTTACACGTCCTCAACGAGATGTCTCAAAGACCACGGGTATTAGGTATCGACGGTATTAAGTGACGGTTGCCAGATGGAGTATTTCGCGCGTACGACTAGCAACCCTGTTTACACGGCTGTGAGCAGCCGCTCTCTCCCATTGTCTACTATGGATCCGTCATCCGCGAGGGCTGAAAGCATTGAGTAGAGGCGACACTCCGAGGGGAAGGGGGGGGGGGGGAATATTACAGAGACATCTGGTGGCTTCTTATCAACAACTCTTCCATGAGGCGTGCTTCGTGGCAGCGGAATCGAGGATCGACTCGTTCGAGGATTCGACCCAAAGGAATCCCTCAACGTAACACAAGAGTCTCGTTGAGTCCCCTGTTCGACCAGTGAGGAGTTGTTGATATGCGCATGCCATGTGGGGGATCGACAGCGACATCTATATTACGATCTTGTCAATAAATGGCATTCGAGCGGAGTGTCGCCTCTAGTTACACTCTCTACTCTATGGCTGGAAGGGAAGTGGATTTTTTGTGGAAGATGGGCACCCTGACCCAGGTGGAAAGCTACGCATGCGCAGCGAGTCGTATTGTCTGATTGCTATGGATTCTGCGGAGAGACGAAATGGAAAAAAAGTGAGAGACCGATCGTAATATCTGCCATTTCAACATAGTACCAATAGGAATGGCTGAATACTTTATTTGGAAATTATTTCCTTCTGTCCATCATTTCGTTTAGAACAAAATGATTTTTTGGTCTTAGTTTAATCCTCTGACCGTTAATTCAGAATGATTGCAGAAGGTAGAACGATCAGTACAGGTATGACTTTCGTATTCTTCTTGACCATGCGTGTTGACAGTATTTTGGGACTCTCCTGAAGCAGTTTCTTGCTGAGCTTCTGGCTTCACGGAGGGTAGGACGAGCCTGGAAAGTGGCCAAAGACCAGGGCATCTGTTTACAGTTGCGGTGATGCAGGAGAACATTGCTCTCCTCTTGAGACCATTGCTGAGAGGATTTACGTTCCAACATGAATGAGATTATTAACTCAGTGGCCATCTCAACGAGTACGTATTTATATTGGTACAGCGCTGCGAGGGGTATGGGGAAAGTTCGCTGTGTCCTGATTTAATCCTCCGGGATTATCATGAAACTCAATGTCCAGATTTGGTAATGCACCTTCTGCCGCGAGGTATCGGGTGTCAGCTTTAGTGGACCTTTCTCGGCTGAGCAGTGGTATCGGAAGTTCGGGACCTTTTGGGTCCGGGTGGAAGCAAGACCAATGGAAACTCAGGGACAACACAATCAAGCATTTATTTTGGATTCATTCGACAATCAACGCAGGGCCCTGATTAAAGTCGTTGAGTCGTTGAACGTGGCCGGGGACGAAGAGCGTACGGTAGGGGTCGACGAAGGGGTCCGCGGTCTTCATAAGGCGGGGAGGGCAGGGTCTCCACTGTCGTTAAGACCTCCTGCGTCTCCACAAGGACTGTGCCGCGGGGAAGACGACGGGTCAGGATGGTCAACAGCTTAGACGGTTATGGGGCGATATTCGTCTGCGAGTTATTCAGGTCTCGGTCGCTGTTGCTTCAAATTTACTTGATCTTCTGGTCGCGAAATTCGAAATCGAGAGGATCGATTTCCCAATTATCCTGATATTATGATTCTAATCCTGCCCTAATCTCTGAATAAGAAGATAGCACTCGATGAGGGCTCTATCATGTTTTATTTCTTCTTTTAAAAAGAAGGAAAAATAAGCATTCGTGTTTGAAGGTGATTCACAATCAACCATTCCAAGATTGCATAGGATGACGGAGAAGGTGTTTCATGCCATTTCATTATGTTATGTCGGAACTAAAATACCTTTCCGATGTGACTTCTCAGGCCTCCTGTAAAGGTGCAAATCCGCCCCCCCCCCCCCCCCCCCCCCCCTCCCCGTC
>CAJPEV010001409.1:0-19117 GCA_905338385.1 Darwinula stevensoni
AAAAAAAATCTGCATCCTGGCATCAGGACGCATTGTCGCCAACGTGTTAAGCAGGCTCTACTGACTCATCAGCTGGCAGATCTTCCAGATTCCCTTGCACACTCACCTCTGGGATACTTCCCAGCAGAGGAGGAATGTAAGGGCAGCAGCTAATACGGGGTCATTGTCCATGTGACATTCTTGTTTCACATATGCCAGCAATGTCCTCAGCCTGTAATGAGCCAAACACAAGGGTCACTAAACTTCCAGTGTATTTTATGGTGTAAAAATTGACAAGCAGTGAATTCCAATACTGTCAAAATTTATTAATGACTTTTTAACAATTTGGTTGAAATGGTTTACAAGCAATAGGACCATGCTTATTTACCAGCAGGGAATTACACAATATTACAAATATTACTGAAAATTCTTTAAACACCTCAATGCAATATGTTTCTTGACCTCGTTTACCAGCAATGACTTGCATAAAACTAAACTATATGCTGGCAAAAAGTCTAACGTCAAAACATCACCAGTAAACAAATCAGAGGGTTTGAAAATTCCAACCATGACAGGATTGGAAATTCACAGCTACATGTCACATAACCCTTGCCTGAAAAGTTTCAAAGTGACTAATAAGACCTGATACCGAGAAGAAAGAATAAATGAACCATAATGAAAAATTATCAGTATAACCACAAAAGATTAAATAGAACCTGATGAACAAATACAGTGGTGATTCATGGAACTCAGACCATGAGGGACCAGAGCTGAGCAGCAGCAAGCTAGGCAGCACAGAGTGGGACAGGTGGAGGACAGCCAACAGGCCCTCGATGGAGGAGACCTGCATGAAACAATTGCTGGCTGAGATGGTCAGCCCCACAATGGCCAGGGTGTCATGGGCCTCCCCTCTCCAAGACCCAGGGGATTCAAGGACAGGCAAAGCAGTGACTCCTATTTCTCCTCCCCATCCTTGCTGGCTCTGGATGGAAACACAAGTGATCATTCACACAGATTAGGAATACTTTCTAAAAAGAGGTCACATCATAAAAGTCTGCTGATGGAAAACAAGAAAATAACTAAGCATATCTACAAAACATCCCTTCATGGGTTATAGAAAATATACAAAGCATGGAACTCAAACATGAAGCTGCATGTGATGTCATGGAACAGCAGAGTTCATTATATGATGTAGGAAGCTTCATTGTAGATGAGATGCACAGACAATATATGATGTGCATCATGGATGGTGCAAATATTTGAAGTATTGTGTTTGAATTCCTGTCTTTGATGATGTATTACAAGTGATGTGCAGAATAGTACTAAAAGAATGCCCCAAAATGAATGTATTTAACAGCACAGTGACATCTTGATCACCCTGATTAATTTGACTCAGGTTCTTTCTCAGTTCTATTTTTCATGGGAAGACATTCCAAAAGTTAAACTTGCTTGTACTTGTGTCAACCTGATTGGCCTTAACCCCTCATCTTTCAAGAGAGGTGCATGAAATTATGAACAGTTTCATGGTTGTGCATTGTTTTGAAAGAGTAAAAAATTTGGAAGGGACTCAACATAAAAGTAACATTTAAGACTGAGGAAATATGAAAAACATGGCAGCCACATCTGTTAATGAGCCTAATGGAGTCTGCATTCCTTGGAGGGGAAGAAGGGAGGGAGGGTTGGAAGGTAAAAATACATATCAGCATCATAGTTTCCATCTGTAATGTTATCTAATGCACTTACCAATACTTGCTGGGTTCTTGCAATTGAAAAAAAAGGCAGCACCTCAACATATAACAGGTAAAATTAGGCAAAAAAGGGAAGAAGCTGATGCGAGAGAGGTGAATAAGATGATCTGAATATGAATGGCATGATTGACAATGATGAAAGTGAGAGAGGGTTCATACAAGCTCTCCTGCTGGTCCAAACTCCATCTGCTGAAGCTGAGCAAGGACTGCATTTCCTGAGCCATGGGACTCATCCATTGATTCCTAATGAGCATTGGGGAGAAAATGTCCCAAATTGAACTTGTCATCAGGGATCATTGATTTAAAAAAAAGACTGCAGAAGGAAGCAGAAAAATTCCAAATGTTTCCATGCCTCTAAGCAGGTCTATTTCTGAAGGCCTTTGAAATATAATCATGAATGCACATGTTTCCTATTCAAATTGAATACATGTCTAAAATTAAAAGTTTTAATTTTTTTAAAACATAGTTTTGGTGTCTGTATAGTGTGTGCCCTACCTTGAGATTCTCAGTATAGTGTGTGCTCTACCTTCCCTATATGCTTTTAATGTTTTCATTAAACACAAGCACACAGCATGAAAACTAACTATAAACACAGACCAAGGGAGTCACATTCCTTCTGTGTTAGGCCATAAGAGTGAGAAAGAGAATCTATTTTGGAGAATGATGGGTCAGTTGGGTTAGAAAATGATTGCGGCCAAAGGCAGCAACGCTTTTCCAACCCAACTGACTCATCATCCCCCAAAGTAAGAGACTTTCTCATTCTTTGGCCTTTGACACTGAACCTGGGAGAAAAATTAATGGGGGTCCACCAACTGTGCCAGTGCAATGATGCGTCTCACTGGTATGACAAAGTCCAGACCAGAAGGGCATATGAATCATGCCAAGAGAAAGATGAATATATTACTAATATATCCAGATAGATAAATGTAAGATATTAACACTTATTTGCACCCAAAGGCATGGTAACAGATTCTAAAGTTAATCCCCCTTACCATCTCATTTTCATCTACCTCTCAGGCAAGCAAGGATTTGCTTGCTTGCCAGGGAGGTAGATCACACCTTATGGTAGAGTGCACACTATACTGGCACTCATAATGGTCCTATAAATGCTGATGGAACTCTCATACAAACAGATGTCTCAAAGCCATGCACATTGTGAACATCACAATTGCATGAGATGCAGGGACAGGAAGATGGAAGAAGTAATCACAAAGGAAGAAACAATTACAAAAGGTAACAATTACAAAACATGCATGGCCTGGACAGTCTGAGATCCAACACTAATGGCTCCCAAGATCCTCCTTTCGCTCAGAGGTCAAGGGACGGACCGCTCTCCCTCAGCTTCCTTCACTGCCTCAACCAGCCCCTCCAGCTTCTTGGTTCAGATAATAAAAGACACAATACTTATCCTGTAATTTTACGCCCAGCTTACATTTCTCCAAATTGAACCAAGATTTGGCAAGTAAGAATACTTCCTTTTAAGGGCATTTCCATTGAAGGCTCTTTTTCTCTGTGATTAGGACACAGTTAACAAGACTTGACTTTTTCAATTCTATTCAGCACTGGAAGGGATAAAGCTTCTCACTTTCAAGCAAACTTATTGTCATAATTTACTGAAAATATACTATACTCCCTTCATTCCCTGAATAGCAACAACATTATGATGAAAATCTCTTAGACAGACCTCAGACTGAAAGCCATAACTCCATGTATAGCGCCATGCCCCAGCTAGATGACATTGCTTGTAGGCATGATTCAAGCTTGGCCTAGGCTGAGGTCTAAATGAGAGTGGGACTCGTGTCAAGCTTCCATGGTGCTCTCATTTGACCAAAGAAGACTCCCAGGCAATACATGGTTTCCAGGCTATGATGATAATAATGACCTTAGAATATTTCTTGAAGAGATGAGAAGTCACCATCTTTAGAAAAAATAAAGATAGAATCATAGATTCCCCTAAGGCTCCTTGTTGGGTGCATTGTGGTTGCCAATGGATAGGCCTAGTTGTGAGATACCAGGACACCATAATACCTAATACTTCATTGCCTATATTCCTTGCATATACATATGCAATTTCACATTCTGCATTCCATGCAGGAATTTGGCCAGAAGATCCAAGAACTACTCATAGCTAAGGGCAAGAATCAATTCAGGAGAGAATGCATTATTTCAAACTATTCATTAGATTGCTCGTGGTTGGTATTTTCAATTGTAGAGTCTTAATTCCTCATTCATTATTGAATCAAATTAATACATAAATGAAACATATTATCATTTTAAAATGCAGACAGCCCATGAGAGCATGTCCAGCAGTCCTACATGAACATTGAAGCACATCAAAGCAAGTCACAAGATTGCATATAGCTCATACGGAGAGAGATTCAAAATACCTCAGAAAGAGTGTTCAAATGTCCGATGCAGATGCAGAGGCAACAGAGACGAGGAAGACTGGTCCAGCTCCACAGTTTTTCTGTGCTCCATCAGATCAAATCTGTACTTTTGGCAGCCAACTGGAATAGCTAAGAGCAGTTTTGGTATTAGTTTGAATAATCCAAACCTAATAATGTCATTACTGTCACATTAACTGAGGCCCTCATTTGTCTTTCTTTACTTCTCCATATTCATTTGAGCCCAGAAGAAATTTTAAAAAAAAAGAGCAAAGAAAGAGCAAACACACATTCTTCACTTCATTTAGTTAAAAAATATTGAGACAAGAATAATTACTCTCACAGAGACTACAGGTATGGATCTTCACTGCAGAAACCTCTCCACATCAGCCGGGGGAGGGGGGGGTTTGATGGCACGGGGAAGGCATGTTCATCATATAAACCTAAAATATATGGACAATGCCCACTCTGGACTGGTAAATCAATATCATGACTCAATTTGATTAAATGCAATGCAGATGATAGTCAGAACAAAGCAGGAGATAACAAAGAATAAGCAGGTTGAATGTGATGCCATATGTTGACTGGTATACAAAACTTAATTGGATATATTTATGCTGATTGTAGTAAATGACAATCCAAATGGTACAGAGGGACTAGATAGAGGCATAAAGGGATAGAGCTCTTTAGACAGGAAAGAATATGCTCTCTAGGATGATAGCTTCATGTTGCATACCTAGCAAAGGAATATGAAGAATGACCTTGGATCCCCTGGGCCTCTGTGAGGAAGCTATTTGTCCTTGAGCTTGCCCAGAACAATGTTTCAATATTAGTACTAATGTGCATCGCAAGTGTTTTCCATTTTTGTTTTCATGATTTACAGGCATGTGAACCAATAGCTTGGTTAGAGCCATTTTCCCTTCCTTGAAGAAGAAAATTTTTGTTGCAATCCTAGTTCCTCAGTTAAGCATCTTCAACCATTTGTTGGCATCATGCAGACATTCCTTCAACCTTGCCTTTTGATCATAATCACAAATTTGTGAGGGTGAAAAGTGACCTCCAGTCATACCCCGGAGTAATACCGGCACGACGGAGAAACATGCCGAACGTGATCGCACTGCCTCTATGCAGTCTCTTATCCACCCAAAGACCCACATCACCTACCAGGAACATGACCATTTGTAAGTTGTTGTGTGGTCCTCATGTCATCTGTTATAACTTCATCTGACCAAAACATTATGATTTCTATATACACATATCAAAATCTTTAGTAAGAAAGTAAGAAAATACACATTGTTACACTTAAAGCTAGGCTTCCAAACAAATACATACTGACTCCTCAAGGATCTCATCAAAGAGAATAGTGCATGTTTCATCATTCCTGGTGGAACAGACCAGAAGATTCAGCCCTTCCAGATGTGGGCCAGGCAGGACCTCTCACCCAACTTCTTGGCAATGGTTAAAAGGTACAACTCATGAACAACAATCTGAGGGCAGAGGAATCAAGTTTTCTTATGTGTAGTGACCCTACCTTATTGAGACTGCAGCAGATTTGCAATCGATCTGATGCTGGTTTCTTTGCTGATTACCTGCTCTGAAAAAGGTAAGTACATGTGGTGGATGGTCCTGAAAGCAGGTTGCAAGGGCAGTAAGCACAGGATTCTCGAGGTCAAAGATCAACCGAAGAAGGCAGGGTCCGGGACGAGGGTCACACCAAGCTTCAGGAATCACAGCAAAAAGGTCCAACACATTTCCAAGGATTCACTGGGGATGCCGAATCCTGCTGGCTAGAGGCATTCGCACAGGGCATTGAAATGACTCCATATGTAACACACTTGCAAATGAAAATCTTCCTGTGAAATGGGAAACCCTAAAATAAATTGAGAAATGCACTCAGAGACAAAATAAGACTCCCTCAATGCAGCCCTTCAACTTCAATCACATGAGACTCAGTGTCCAGTTAATTGGACTTGGAGTCGTTTCTTCTGAGTTAGGAATTTCAAGCACTGATGACAAGGAAAGAGTTTTGAGTTGAGTTGTTTAAATGGAATGCCAAAAATCTGTGAGAATTCCACTGACACTTGCTTAAAATCCATGAAAACTTTTCTAATATATTGAAATATTCAAACAGGAAACCAAGATGCTCCTCTTATTTGTAGAAAAACTAATAACTGTAACCCACCCAGTTGTTGAAAGCACAGCAATGAGTAAAAAAATGTGCTTTATATGGTTATGTGGCTGAATCTGGCCAGTATGAACAAACAAGTTCTTTATTCAAAGTTTTCCTTTAATTCAAATTACTTTTCCTGACAACTTTAAATATTTCCTGATAATAAAATATTAGCTTCCTCTCCCCATGCATGGTGCACAGCCCCTGAGAATAATCCAGTAGATCCCATGTCCACTGGATTATGCTCAGGGTCTCATGAGGTCAAATCTGAAATTAGGCAATGCTTGAAGTGGGAACATACTTGCTCATTCACCCAGCGAAGAAGCCCAGCTCTCAGGCCTCTCTGAGATAATTAAATCCCTTTTTAAACTCTGGGTCTCAAACCTCGAATACAACACCCTGCAGGACCCAAAGACTTACAACTCGACAAATGCTCTGAGTGTAATGCCCATACCATTGTTTCTGTCTTTTATTTCATTCCCATCTCCCAATGACTGAGGATAAATAAATACCAAGAAAGCATAAAAAATTGGAGATGAATTATTCCCAGCAGTGATCCGTCACTGGAAGGTTCAACGTAGGCATTTACCCTGATTTAGAATGATGTGTAGCAAGGAAACTTTAGGCCTTGAATGGTCGTGCGAACCTACGCGTAGGCCTCCCATTAATCTAAAATCCATGCATATGGAGGCGAGGGCGCCTACTTCCTTGCTGCTCGGCCTGAAAACCCTTTGCGTCGCCGTGGGAAATCCTAGTGGAAAGAGAAGGGCGAGGATTACATGCTTTTCCCTCTATTTCCGGGCGACCACGTGCTCTCACAAGTGAACGCCATTGTCTGACTTCGCACGTGGGGAAACGAGCGGGTGAATCCGGAGTGGTGACGTCACCTCCACAAGGAGCTAGTACACACGCTTGAGACTAGATGTCTCTCATCGCGAAGGCGAACGACTTCCGCGGTGGAGGCCAAACCATCCACCTGACGGAAAAGGGAAGGCGCATGCATAACAGCGACCAGTTCCACGAGGTCATGCTTCGGGTGGATGTTGGAGGGCGGCTGCACTCAGTTTCCCCAAAAATCCGTCCAGGCCATTGCAACACGAGTCGCATTTTATCGGCGCTCTCTCGGTTAATCATGTATTTCTTTCGGGTTATATTTATTTTATTTCATTTCATTAATCGAATAGGTGTGGAAGCGCCTATTACATATCTTCAACCTTTCCCACAGCAAAATTTAACTTCCTCCTTTTCCTCTCTGAGATCATCAACAGGAACGAAATTGGGCATGCTACTTACCTTCTTGAAACAGAAACTGAAATTCTATATCCCCAAGGAAGCGTAGAACACTGAATCGCTTTTTAAAATGTGAATTTCATACCAGTATCATATTTTATTTATTTATTTTTTTGCTGCCTGGGGTATTTTGGGGGGAAACAGACCAGCCAAAAGAAAGATATTGACTTTTTGATGACGAAAAGTGCCGTTCGCGTGCTGGCTCCGATCCTGCTTGTCAGTGTTGTCAGATATCGTGCTGGAGTGACGTCGAATTCATGAATGCTTCGGCGTTCGTATCGGTGTCTGGATCTTCTTTTTTTTTAATGCATGGGACATTGTTGTGCAGAATTCACGAGCTGAGTCGAGTAACGAAACGATGGTTATCCGTGATAGATCGATGTACATATGGAGACATCTCACCCGGGCAACCCTGAATGAAGAGAATGGCGTCGACGCGGACTTTTCGCGCTTCCTGGCGGCATTTTCTCCTCAGGCTTCGTCGAGCCGGTTCGAGGAGCTCCAGGTAGGCCTAACTTCCACGTCTGCACTGAAATGGTTCGAGAAAGTCTGAATAAGCCGGCAATCGGCCTAACGTTACACGTCCTCGACGATCTCGTCGAGGAGACCACGGGATCGACCTTATAGGCCTATTTAGTCCCAGTAAGTCGAGGATTGAGTTTCGAACGAGGACCTTGAAGACAGTCCGTCGGTTAGCTCGAGGCCTAGCGGTTCTGAATCCCGTAAAGAAGTGGATCGAGGTTGGGTTGCGGAAAGGGAACGCCTTTGAGAAATGGATTTCACGTGACTTCATTCTCAGATGGTTCTTCGTCCCTTCTCCTTTCATCTCCGCCGGCCAACTTTCTCCCTCCTCCCGGTCACTTTAGCTCTTTCTCGCGAGGCAGATTTCACAGTGTGCCAATTTTTTGGACCTCTGCCAGGATCTGAGAACGAGAATGTCCCATAGTGAATACAACCACACGATGCGCTGTTATTCCACACCGAAATTAACATTGAAATTGCCTTTTGCCTCCCAACGGTCCTGAAGAGACCAAGTGTTGGACCAAGTGTTGGACCAAGTGTTGGACCAAACATCGATCGAGTGCGTTGGCGTCGAGGAATTAAGTGGTACGCCTCAGAACTTGTGGAACGAGCGGCCACCGTGGATCTACTATAATCGAAGAACGCATAACGGTTCGCATCAGATGAGCTGAATGTCGAAAGGGTTTTCCTTCTGCACGCCTCCGGTGTTCTTAGAAAATCTTGAGACGTCTGGGCTTTCGTTCAATGAATGAAAGAATGCATTGACTATTTACCATAATCGCAAATGTGGCCATTCTTAAAGTTTTTGTCTATATATACGGGCTCAACGAAAGTACTAATTCCAAATTCTTACGATCGAACATTCTAAGAACAAAATACTATTGAGACTCAACCTAACATTGTAACAATTTCATTCATCTTAGATGTTAGGTAAAAGTATTGTCAATTCAAATCCAGCATTTTCAAACAACGGGAAGACTTACTCCGATAACAACGAGCTCTACCCAAACTGGGGGTGTAAAGAGCTCGTTCCTGATTAGGTTTTCATTCCCTGTAACACTGATGAGACAAATAAACGTAGTCTAAAATAGATGATACGAAATTGGGGGAAGTTATTTTTTCGGAAAGCAAATGGCAGATTTGGTAATCTTGAACAAAAAACGGCGGCTGACATTTTGCCACATATTCAGCTTCATGATTGGAAACATTCCTGAAAATTTAACAAATCTTATTTTCAAATTGAAACATGGCGATGGCACCCGTCGTAAGTCCTCGCATTGTCCATTGCATTTCGTGAAGAGTTAACTTCCTAGATGTTTTCGCTGGCAATACGAAAATAAACGGGCTTGGCTTGTGAAGTTCGATCAAAATCGAAGAAATAATTTAAAAAAAATCACCCGTTTAGCTTCATTGAGCCTTCCCGCATCGTTTGAATCCGGAGCAGATAGTAGCTGATTACATTTTCTCCACATCAGTTTCACCCGTTGGTCCGGCGGGCAAAAGCGCAAGGAGGTCCAGCAGCGGCTGAAAGAAGGAAGGGCCGGCGCGGGGAGGGTGAGGGCCCGGAGGAGAATGCTCATTGGTTACAATTCCATTTACCAGGTATAGAGAGAGAGGAAAAATTCACTACAACGCTGTTGCCTGTACGAGGGTGGTTCAACTCTTTCGTGGACTTTTAGTATCTTACGCGATTGATAAAATCGCAAGTTATGAATATGGATTGGTAGAGGGAATCGCAAGAAAAAAAGTTCCGAGATAAAAATTGTTTAGGACATTGTGTGTCGTCTGATAGGCGAAATTATGGAGTTATCATTTGACTCCGTTCTTGAACAGAGAATTGCGATCAAGTGTTTTTTGGCGAAGGAAACCCTCAAACCAAGTGAGATCCACAAGCGAGTTTGAGCCTAATTTTTCGAAGAAACGCTCTAAAGATTGACTGTACTAAAGGGGTGTTCACGTTTTAATGCTGAACGCATAAAAAGTGTGCTGGACGACTTTGGGCATGGTAAGATGATGGCTTCGGTATTCTGGAATCACACCGGGGTTATTCGTGTGGATTTTTTGCTCTAAGTCTTTACCGTCAACATTCCCTACTATTGCAAAGTCCTGCAAGCTGCACTGCCAGCCATTCGCAAGCAACGGCTCCGTCTACTCTCTCGTGGAGTGCTCTTTCTGCAAGAAAACGCTTACCAAACAAGCCCATGAAACTGCAACAAAACTCGCCAGCCTCGGCTGGGAGTCGCTCACACATCCGTTCTACACTACCTCGATTTCGCTCGGAGCGATTTCCATCTGTTTGGGCCCCTGAATGAGCTACCTAGGAGGAGAGCGATTTGAATCCGACAAAGTTGTGAAAGAGCGCGTCCTAAATTCATGCAAACAGCGAGACAGGTCTTTTTATGCTAAGGACATTCGGGCACTATTGAACCGTTGCGAAAAATGCTGCGTTGTAGAGGGCAATAATGTGAAGAAGTAGCGAGAGTTTGAAAGTGATTGAATTGTAAATAAATGTTTTAGGAATTAAGTCCATTAATGACTTCAACCATCCTCGTAGAGCACAGTACAATATCTATCGTCATATTGACTGTTTACAAGAAAAGCACCAATAAAAACAAAAGTGATTGCGCGATGTAATTTCAAAGGCTACTACTTTTATCCAGCGGAATTACTCTGAAACAAAGATGACCAAAATTAGAAAAACAGCTTCTTTCAGTATATGATAACTATATGGCATTTTTTTCCCCCACCCTGAATATGGACTACTTTGGATTCGAACTGGAGAATGTGAAGGTCGAGAGGACGCCACGGAATATTAAAAGAAAAGCAATCATGGTGTGTCTACTTCAATGTTCATTTCCTTTCAAAGTTGCTGATTAGTCTTCTCGGGTAGCGAGTCATCGTAAGCCTTCATAGATTACAAGTGCAATTATATATATAGCATTGCAATGTGCTAGGCCGTTTGTACGAAAGCACTAATACAAAATAGACCCTACGATTCTTGCTGAGCAACATGCGAGCAGGCTTTTTCTGAGGGACATGACAGTTTGTATAAAATGTCCCCTTCCACTAACTATAGGGATTCTTTTTTCCAGGCCACTCTGACTTTGCCCTCTGCTATCATAGCCTAACGCGCGAAGCTTATATGATTATACCTTTATTGTTCAGAGGCTGCGCGGAAGGATCTATTCAATATGTACAAACCTGGAACATATTGTATATTCCATATTGGTAATTGAGAATTTTGGTCTTGTCGCATTCATCAAAACAATAACAGCACGGAAGACATGAATGAATGTAATGGCAAGTAACGATTAACGTACAACGAAACAATTCCATGGCGCAAGCACTACGGATCAACGGACCATGAGAGGCTGCAGGAGGCATCCCGTGGCACGAGCTCAGCGGAGCAATTTCCCTTGAGATTTCCATGCGTTTTTGCAGCGGAACAAGGCACTCGAGAGGAAAATGAGACTCTGCCAGAAGGAGGATGCTCCGGGTGCCTTTTTTCTTTCACGTATTCTGAAAAATAATAAGTTTTGACAGTAATTAGGACATCACAAGGGCCATGGAGGACTTTTCCCTTCGTCTTCGATGGGACACTCCTTAAATCGCAATTGCTCGTACGCGGTTCCGCACTTTCACAAGAGGCATTCTTCACCTCTCAAATTCGCACTCTGTAGTAATACGGAAAGTGGCATGAGTAAATCTCCATTAGCCGGCTGAGTCCACTTACTCGGCCGGGACCGCGATCCGTAAGTCGTCCGTCTTATCACTCTTGACATTATCTTATTACATGGTTTAGGGAACGGCTTCAAGATTTGAGACTATATTATAAATAAATTATTTACAACTCAACGCTGAAGACTTCTCGGATGTCTTGCGTGGAGCTTCATTTCTCCGCGGTGATCGATCGCACTCCCGCGCGTCATGTCCACCCCCCCAGTAGACTGCGCACAGAGCGCACTAGATGGAGTTGGCATTCGCGATCGTCGGATTTAAACTGTTGATGGAGTCATACGACAACCTTATTGCGATATTATATCCTTTTCCGTGATATTATCGCAATTGGGGATTTTCGAGGTAGACCTTGAAGGTTTTTGCAGGACCGTATCCTGATGAGGATCCTGCAAAACCGAGCACTTTTCTCTTTTTAAAACAATTGAGAAGTATCAAGTGAAAGTTTTAAAGTTATGGTGAGAAATCCTACTCTCATAGATGGTTTCGCATTTCCTGTTTAATTATGCTTCCGAAAGTAAATGAGACGAAGCGTGTTCGTGTGTGTGGAGTGAGTGAGATGTGACTATACTCTCTCCAGTTTTCCCAAACTCCGCATTTGATGAGTTTTACATGAGCTCCGATACAATTGAATTACTGTCACTGCGTAAGAAAGTTCCCGACCGTTCCTCTTTAGTAAGTACGTACCCTTTAACGGCATTAATATAGCCTAAGACATTAATTGTGTATGACCGCCAATGACGCGTTATCCCATACTACGCTTTGAACAATACCTCACGGATGCTGATTTCTAGCATTGCATGAGTATTGGATGTGCTTAATTTTTTTCGAATTGCTGTGACTGAGTAAAAAAATATGACAGATTGGATATTAATGATTTTTTAATACTATTTTTCACATTTCTCTGGCGTGTGAATAAAAAAATGTTAACGGTCAATGTGTTAAGAGCCATTCGAGGTCCTCGGCAGTAAACAGAAATGAGTCATCAACAAGGGAAGTGATACATGTCTGCGAGAAATTCCAATGGTTTGATTCCTGACCCGACATTAACCTTTGGCTTTGGAATAGTCCTTTCTTCATCCCCTTCCCATGAGAAAATGCCAAAGACAGATTGTTTTTAACATGACTTCGTTCAATCATGACTGGCAACTCCTGTGCGAATGAGCGCGTTCGAGCCAATTCACCAACAAATTTCTTCTCGTGCTGAAGACATACAGCATCGTCCCGTCGTCCTTCGCATTTTTTGTCCGTCTAGTATCCAATGCAGACCATATGCGAGGATAAGAGAATCAGAAAGTCGCACGAGAACACACTCTTTATTGTTCATGGTTCTGCAGGACATCCACATACCACTCACACATTCATTGTGAACTAGGTAGCGCTATTTTACCATACTTAACGGTCTCCATCCTCCTTTCAGTTCACAACGTGGTTGGTGACTGCTTGTAACAACTTGTACAACTTGTAAAAGAGTGGCAGTATACTCGACTATGTGCCCAGGCATCATGAAAGAGAACTCTTGGTGCACCGCGTTTCACACATCAACTTCTCCGTCAATTTCCAATCATTTTCATTTTTTCGTTACTTCTCGATTGATTCCATTTTAATATGGCAGAAAAATTATATTTAATAATTTCTTAGTCAAGAGCTAGTTCTAGTTTCTCTGAACGAGCTGCCTGGAATTGCAATTTTAAGGGAGTCTTCCCCAATCAAGAGAATATTTCTTTCATTCTCCTCCCTTCCTGGAGATCTCGGTGCATAGAAAGTTCTTTATGGCACGGTTCACGACATACTGTATTTTGGTTTCTCTATGCCGTTTGGAGGTTGGTTGTGCTCCCGTGCATCGTCATATTCATTCCACATTACGCTTTCCACAGTGAGCCCAGCCCAGGAAGTGTCAATTCGCTATTTTCAGATAGACAGCAAAGGTGAGTAGAATCACCTGGCAGCCTACCTGTTCTGTAACCCTGTAACCCTTTTCTACGAGCTCATCATCGCCTGAAAGGGATTTCTGAAAGAGGTTAATCAACATTACAGAATTTCGCAAGTTCGCACCCCTGATGAGAATTCTCTAGATTTGAGAATTTTGCTCATCCCAAAGCAACTGAAAACTGTAAAATCCCAATTTTTAAATTATGCTGGAAATTTAAACTCTCATGTATGGTTTCGGTTTTCATGTTAATTTTTGTTTACAATATTATCCCTCTTAGCGCCGCGAGAACTATATATAGTCGATCAAGCCAATGGATCGGCCACGAGGCACCAACAGTGTCAACCCTTTCATGCATGACGTAGCAGATAAGCTACGAGAAATATACGAACAGGTCAAATAAAACATTTTTAGAATGCGTAGGTAACGAGCTCCTGAGGTAAATTGGTTCGTAGCAGATGTGCAACAGGCCGGTGCTTATGCCTAACAACTATGCGGTCGCTAGGCGCCACTTCTGATTTGTCGTGTGATAGGTTGACGTTTTGGCGGAATTATCTTATAATTTATGCTAATCCAGCTTCCAAGCTCATCAGGATTTTTACATATTCTTTTGCGTTGAGGTATATACGAATGCTGATGAACCGACTGAGCTCGCTAGCATCTATGCAGCATGGGTTAGAAAGCTGAAAATGCTCTTTGTAGCAAATTAGCAACAATAATATTTTCAGGCCTACTGCTTACAAATTCCACTTTAATGAACAATTTTCCACTTGACCCGTGTTCCAGGACGTAAGGGAAACCTACCAGGATTTTTTCGCCGAAAAGGAAAAAAATAATGCATTAAAGGGCTCAATGGGACGAAATATTGTATCTCTGTAATGGTTTATCAGTGTTTGAGAAATATTTGTATTCTACCAGAATTTCCCAAACTAGGCATTCGCTTGCACATCACACTCGATATTGAGTTAGTTTGAGTGCGATTCGTCCTTTCAATGACTGAGAAAATGTTCATTCATGCAAATTGTCGTAATTATGTGGAATACTGCAATTGAGAGCCATTCAAGGTCCCTCAGAATGAATGAAGATGAAGCGAAATGACCGGAAATGATCGTGAGAACTCACCATGACTGGATTCCTGACCGAAATTTAATTTAATCATGACTGGAAACGCCTGAGATTAAAAAAAGCACGTTGAAGTTTAGACATGAAGATCCCATTTCTTGCACCGAATAGATCCAGCCGTGTCCATTCATCATTTGCATTTTCCGTCGCTTCGTTAATGGAATTTCCTGGATATTAAATCTATATTCGTGCTGAGAACACACACGGTATCGTTCAGGATTCAGCGAGTCATTCACGCCCCACCTGCACATTCGTTGAAATGCGAGTTTTTTGGAATCCGCCTCGCCTCAACGGACAATCAGTCGTCAGTCGCTTCGGTCCAGGTCAAGCCTGTTCATGTGATGCAGAAGCAACTTTCGTTCCAAATCGCCCTCGTTCCCCCCCCCCCCGCAACATATAAAGATGACCCCACAAGTCGACGAACCCGAATGATTTCGGCGGATGAGACGATCTAATAAGGTGTAATGTGACCCAGCGTCGACGGCCTTGCTGTATTCCTACAATTCCACATGCATGATCCATTGCGAGTCTCAGAAAACTGTGGTGTTGCCTTTCACGCACAGGATACAACTTGGAATACTTCGGAACGAACCGACCCGCGGAAGACTTCCACGAACTCTTCGGCAAGAATTCCCGGGTTCATTCGTCGGCCCTAAAACTCAGTGGCCCTCACATCGATATAGGCAGCAGCACCTCTTTCCCATTCTTTACGTGTCCCCATGTGTAACCTTTAGAGTGCCCTTTCATCCCGCTGAAGGATGGATGACTTCCTCGCCGGGGTGAGATCTTCGCCCTCATATTCATCGTAATCCCGACCCCTATATTTCTCGGAATTCCGTTATCGCATTGATCTTCTCTTTTTCCTATCGATCACTCCCATCACTCCATCAAGTTCATCACTTTTCATATAAGCCTATGAGTGAAACATACGGATATGGAAACCGGATGTTAACGACAAGACCGGGGGAGTCCATGCGATCCAATGAGATGCCTTCCTGTTCTATCCCAACCCGATGGGATCCCGCCTCTTTCACCCGGGAATTTGCTCTACTTCGCGTGGAGGAAAACCGGACTCGAAAAAGTTTTGTACGTGGGTTTCCCGCGTGAAAGTTCGTATTGAGGTGCGAACACCCCTCGGCTTCTCAAGGCATACCATGACTCTCTCACATTCTCAAGAACGGATCCGACAGTAGCGAAGGCCGAAGAGAAAGTGCTCTGTCGAAGTCTTCCACGCACTGTTCCTCAGGAATTTCCGCGTTCAATCAGCAACCCTCTCAACGAAATAAGTAGCCGCGGCTCTATCCCGTTCTCGAGAATGACCTGTGGAAGACTTCCAAGAACTTCGGGTCGGTCTCGGCCAGGGGTGTCAAACTGCCGGCCATCTAGTTGATTTCGTCCGACCCACAAAGTCCTCTACAACAGTTGCTTTTGGAAAGGCGTAGACATTTTCAGCTGTTAGCAATTGAAACTTTGGTGTAAGACTTGCTAATGTAGACCCAACCACTCATAAGGGGTTCCATCCGGCCCCCAGCTTAATCAAGTTTGACGTCTCTGGCCTAGGCTAAGCGTGTAGCATTTTCGTGCATTCACGAATTCAGTCAGCGTCCCTAGTAATGCTCTACGCAGCAGCCGCTCGGACATTGTACGTCAGGCACAACCCCCCCCCCCCCCCCTTCCCCAAGGGGCTATTCACGCCTAAAGTAACACTTGATCCATCGCGATAAAATGGTATGAATTGCCAGAGGTAGGAGGAAAGTCAAGTGTTGCACCAACCACTGACGAACATTGTTGAACATGTTGAACATTTTCTCACCGTCATATGAGCTGGATGTGCCCAGGCATCATGAAAGAGAACTCTTGGTGCACCGCGTTTCACACATCAACTTCTCCGTCGATTTCCAATCATTTTCATTTTTTCGTTACTTCTCGATTGATTCCTTTTTAATAATGCAGAAAAATTATATTTATTAATTTCTTAGTCAAGAGCTAGTTCTAGTTTCTCTGAACGAGCTGCCTGGAATTGCAGTTTTACGGGAGTCTTTCCCAGTCAAGAGAATATATCTTTTATTCTCCTCCCTTCCTGCAAAGCTCGATGCATAGAAAAAGCTTTAGAGCACGGTTCACAACATACTGTAGTTTGGTTTCTCTATGCCGATTGGAGGTCGGTTGTGCTCCCGTGCATCGTCATATTCATTTCCACATTACGCTTTCCAGAGTGAGCTCAGCCCAGCCCACCCCAGCCCAGGAAGTGTCAAGCGTGTAGCATTTTCGTGTATTCACGAGTTCAGTTAGCGACCCTAGTAATGCTCTACGCAGCAGCCGCTCGGACATTGTACGTCAGGCACATCCCCCCCCCCCTTCCCCAAGGGGCTATTCACGCCTACGATACGGACTTTTAATAAGTGGCATTCGTATTCAGTATCGATAGCGACCCTGTGCGTATCTAATATCTCCACCATTTTTCATGTACCCCTATGACTGCAAAAATATGGATAGAGAAACGGGATGGTTACGACGCGGCCGACGTCGTCCTTCCGTTCCAAACAGGTGGGATCCGGCCGTTTTCACCCGCAGGAGACCCTCTCCTTGTGAGAGTGCCGATTAATAAGAGGACGGGGTTCCAATTGATAAATGGGGCGGGATCCCGATAAATATATGGGCTGAGATCTCATCTCAGCGAGAAAGTCATCCTTCCTCCAGGGATGAAAGGGGACTCCAAGTCGTTTTGCAGGGACGTTTTACACGTCCATGGAGAAAAGTCCGTCTCGGGCCCCCCTAAGTATGGAGCGGGGGTGTGTGCAGAATGCATCTCTCGTTGTAGCGTTAGGGATGGCATGGAGAAATACGACTGAACGTCTTGAATTCGGTGGTGTAGCGGTATCGCACTTGATCTTTGGGCCCCGTATTCGATTCCTGCCCAGCCCTTTTTCTTTTCCGTCCTCTTATACCATCCAAACTCTACCTCCCCTCCCCACCAGGCTATTACATTCTCGAGAAGAGACTCGACAGTCGCAACGGTCGGAAAAAAAAGTGTGCATAAAACGGAGACGTACACCCTGAGGCATGCAGAAGGCGCCGCGCATGCGCACATGGCACTGCGGACATACAGACGCCCAAGCATAATACAGGGTGCCCAATCCTCAAACCAAAGGATTGAGGATAAATTTAAAAATAAATTGAGGAGCCATTGGTATTAATGAATCCAATCTGTAATAGAAATATACATATTATTATTTACATTCGTTTATGAAGACAATAAATCCCAATCAAGCTGCATAAATATAGATGTATGCTTGTCGATAGAAAACATCATTTCGTTGTTAAAGGCGTGCTAATTGCAATCATTTGGTTTTCTACTGGGCGCCCTGTAAATATATAGAAGAATGAGCCTGGTCGCTTCCTTGGTATCAAAGCCCGCTTTCCTACGGTTTAATTTATTCGCGTCCAGGAATATTTCGGCCTCCATCTGGGATAGTATACTTGTGCGAGTGGAATACAATATATCACGAAAAAGCACCTCGAAAATAAGTCAGATCTCAGCAAGTTTTCCTATATTCTGCCTTTATAGAGCCCCAGTCTAAGAGCTTGGAATGTGCAGTTATCAAATGGCCCGTTCAGATCGTGAAAGGACCTTGAGGTGACGAGCGGCTATGACACAGGGGATTTTTATTCCGCCTCAACAGATGAGAACGGGAGAAGACTTTCTGGAAGAGTGTATATGTCGGATGCCTTGCCACTGTAACTACTCAAGGAAAAAGCGTGACCGAAGGGAAGCCTAATGCGATCCACACCAAGGAGGAGGCAGCCAAACAATTGCATAGTGACTCCCTAAGCTGGAAAGTTCGTGAACGAGTGACGGCGGAACCTCATACATCCATTCCTCTCATCTATCGGTAAGATTGCAGCATGGCTTTTAGGATGGTATTAATATTAATATTACTTAGAAGAGAACGTTACTTTGTTCACACGGGTTTCACATTTACATTAAACACACTACGAATAGTGCAATCAATACTAGTGGACTGTTCTACCGTCTGCGTTCTTCATGGTGTTTATATCAATACTAGCGAGTTTGTTTGCCCTTCGGGCAAACAAACTCGCTATGGTCGCGCCTTCGGAGCTCCCTTACCTTGGATAGTGATTAATTCATTAACTTTTTGCGAAATGGGAAACACGTATTTAAAGTACGTCCCCATTGACATACGTGACATATGGGGTCGAATGTCTTGATTTTTTT